>JAHWFP010140511.1:0-18769 GCA_023313725.1 Lithobius niger | reverse complement strand
AAGACAAAAAACACGAAAGAAACTTAAGCGCAACATCAAATTTAAGAGAAAAGAAATATCCACCCAAAAAAATGGGAGGTGGGGGGGGGAGTAGGAAAGCACCTTGTTTTTCGAACCACCTGCATAGGAAAATCTCCAAATGGTATTTGTAGCAACAAAATTATCCAGTGCTGCTAGGTTAGGTAGGTTAGTTTATGTTGTGTTATTGTGGTTTTGTTCTTGTTGTTATTATTAGGTTAAATTAGGTACGGTTGGGTGGGTTAGGTTATGTTTTTGTTGTAGTGTTTGCGGAAGAAAAATAATTTCCGTCTTCTTTCGTCGCGATGTAAATCAGGTTTTCTTGCTACTCTGTAGCCTGGAAGGTGGCCGGCTATTTAACACGGCCGTTTTATTGTTTTACGTATTTTCAATATTTTTTTTTCAGTACTTAAGACACATTCCAAAGAGGATGATAACCTGCGTCAATCAGTAAAAAAAAATCAGTGATTCTACGTGGATCCACAAATTTACTCATGGCTTTAGGCTTTTAAACTCTTTAATAAATCCATAAACCTAAAAAAAATTTCCTTCTAATCCTCTACTGTGAGGCATAGATACCGCGGTTTGGGTTCGGCTCTTGCTCACTTAAGTAACAACAACCAAGATAGTTGTTTTTTTTATGCCAGAAAATCTAGACTTTTTTTTTATGCCAGAAAATTTAGACGTTTTTTTATGCCAGAAAATCTAGACGTTTTTTTTATGCCAGAAAATCAAGACTTTTTTTTATGCCAGAAAATCTAGACGTTTTTTTTATGCCGGAAAATCTAGACGGTTTTTTTATGCCAGAAAATCTAGATGTTTTTTTAATGCCAGAAAATCTAGACTTTTTTTTATGCCAGAAAATCTAGACTTTTTTTATGCCAGAAAATCTAGACATTCCGTAGTGTGCCACCACCAAAAAGATGGGATTATTGCAACGTTGTTCCGTTTATGTATCCGCATCACGAAATAACCGCTGCATCACTTAATACCAAATTTTGTACACTGATAGTGTTACACACAGGGGTGATTTTAAGAAAGAAAATTCAAAATCGGACGTGTTGTTGAGGAATTATCAAGGCGACAAAACTCGCTCGTGGTGTCAGCTGCTCACCTATTGGGCTTACCAGTAGTCGGAAACTTGACGTCAACGCCATCCAGCGACACGCTACGAAAGCAAATGGACACAGAAACAAAATGCGATGATGCACCCGAAAAGATAAGCCACCACGCTGTCTCCAATGCAAGGTGGGTTGTTTGTATTTTTATTTTATTTATTTTTACTTTTTGTAAAATGAAGCCCACATGCTCTTGCTTCGAAATATAAGGTACTGTTTTACTCGTATAATGTGTGGAGTTTTTTAGTGTTCTCTTTATCGTCTTTGAAAGTAGTGATGTCATTCAACGATGGAAATGTCGCCAAGGTTAACCCAATTAATTGGAAAACTTGGCGTATTGCCCTTTTCTTTATGGTCTTTGTACGACTACATTTTTAGTCTGATGAAACATGTTGGTCTTAGAACTGAACTATCCTAGTGATCCGACATCGACATTTATTCAATTCGTCATCTTATAATCACTCCTGGCTAAAAAAAATTAAAGAAGAGGGCAATGCACCAAGTTTGCTGGATAATATGATTAACCTTGGAGGCCTTTTCCTGGTTGAATGATATCACTACTTTCAAAAGTCGACCCTTTTTGGAAACTTGGTGGCTTCTCTTATACGAGTTTTGGGTTTTGGGTAGAAACACAACTAAATAGAACTGTAAAGTTACCAGAGGTCAAACCATCATTTCCATCTCTCATCTTTTTTTCTGCAGGCCACCAGTAACGCTTGGTTAAATCTGTTGCAAGTAATTTGTTAATTAACTGAACAAAAAACGGCTTTTCCTTTTAGAAAAAAACATTAGAGCTCGTATCCCCATACTCACAGGCGTAAAGGTGCACGAATAAAAACGGATTAGAGTTCACTCCAACGCAACGAACTATAATTTGAACTCCAATTCCAGGGAACAAGGACCGTTTTTACTCAATCGTTATGTCAGAAAGTGAACGCAGTTTGTTTTTGAAATGTTTAATGTTTGTGTGTGTGTGCATAATGGACGTGTATGTTTGTGCGCGCTTAATTTGTGTGTTATACAGGCTTTTTTCTATTTGTGTTTGTTTTATATTTTAAGTCTGTGTCGTGTGAGTGGCTGTATGTGTATTTTGTGGGATTGAATACTGATTGAATACAGACTCCTAGTTAAGGCAGTTTTTCTCCTTGTTCCCTGGAATTGGAGTTCAAATTATAGTTCGTTGTGTTGGAGTGAACTCTAATTCGTTTTTATTCGTGCACCTTCCCAGTTGTTAATATGGTGATACGAGTTCTAATGGTTATTTTTTTTCTAAATGGCAAAGCCGTTTTTAGTTCAGTTAATTTGTTGGCGTTTTTCGCTTCCTTTTGATTGTAATTGGTACAGTTTGGTCTATCACGTGTATGGTATGTCTACGAGTCGACCCAATTTTTTCCGCGAAAAAACGGAACATTAGACATGCGTATTTCTGTTCAGGTTACACCCAAGCTTTGGTCAAGTTTATTATTTGATAGCAACACACTAGCGTGTGTCTAGATTTAGCATGTTTCAGCTCGATGGGTACCGTGGTTGATTCTGTATTGTTTCAGGCAGGTGCAGTATCATGGCAAATAATTGTGGAAACTATTCAACTTTCTTCCCGAAGCCCGCATTGAAGAAGAAAATGAGTCATTCAGTCATTCAGACTCGCACCCTATGGTTTAAAACTGCAAGATTTAAGCGAAAACCAAGACCATTTCATTTTGGTTCTTGACAACGAGTTAAAAGACGATTTAATTTATTTACTGGGGCTGTGGAAGATACAAGACAAAGTTACTTTCCCCGTGCCCGAGCATCGTTGCATCTTTACTTTTTAATTCATTACACGAGCCTAGAGACCATAAGTCATACGCTCGATGCTAAGATCTTAACCAAAACCTTAACCTACAACTTAACCTATTCAGTGACACATACATACGGTTATATACAGTTACATCTTGTTCGAGTGAGCTATAATCCGATCTTGTGCGCCTCGCCTATTGTTGCCCCATTGTTACATTGCAGCATTGTTGCCCCTCCACCGCCTGTCCAATTTTCTGAAATTCTCGTGCGTAAACGAACGCTAATATACTTGGCCTGCCCGCTGTGTAAATAACAGTGGTTTACCAAACGTTAAGTACGCAATACCGGTCGTGCATGCAATTATTGAAACAATTCAACTCAGCATTAGAAGTCCACATCTACGAAATAAATAACTTGTTTCTATCGTACCAGACTACCAGTTACGAGTGGCCTCGAAATTGACAACACGTCGTCATTTGGTCTAAAACTGTAAGCTTTTTAGTGAAACACGGATTCTTTAATTTTGTTTATCATCAAATCAACAAAACGAAACAGGTTACAGAATATGTTGCCCCATGTAAACTAACTATTCTTACTAATACAAATGCACACTCAGTGTCTCACGTAATTAAGTCGAGAATGGTGCATAGGCGAAGCAGTTGAACGAGGAAATGCCGAGGACAGGCGAGGGGACGCTTGAGACCAATACTTGCCTCCGAAGCCCTACAAAACCTAACTATAGCCTGAAGACACTGTAATCCCTCAGCAGAGTGAGAGGTGGCACACAGGACAAGCCAGAGGTTACCTTGAAAAGCAAACTTGCCCAGCAATCAGATCCTGAGTCCACACAATCTTGAACACAAAAACAAGAATTGCTCATCTGTATCAACACTTTACCACATCGGCTGGAAAGCGTGCTCAACCACCCCAACCTGATGGTAAACTCAGGCAGGAGTAAGCAGCCCATCCTGAGCCTGGACACAAAGCCTTGCTCCACTGGCCAACAGGCATCTGAGGAGCCCAGGATCGTCAGTGGAAGGTTGGACATCATGGAGAGCACGCCCGTTCATCCCCACATCCCACTAATGATCCCAGCGGTGACGTTACCAGGCAGCAAGCACAGGTCGTTTGTCACGTGGTGAGACAGGCACCGCAACAGGATGAGCCCAATCACGATAAACTTGTCGTGCATGTGCATCAGCTGCCTCATTGCCAAACTGGCAACAATGCCCGGGAATCCAATAGATGGAATCACTGCCTCATAACTGTGCATGGAAGGGCTACCATACAATGTCTAGGATAGGACGGTGGCAGACCGTCAGCTGGCTAACATCTCCGGAGAAAGCGCACTCCACAGGCTGAGTCAGACCAAATAGTGAACTGTTCAAAAGCCAGATCCATAGCCACATATAAGGTCACAGACACGGCCACCAATTCTCCAACAAAGATCGAGGAACAGCAGGTAAAAAGTGATACAGACTAACCTTCAGACCAAGAATCACTCCAATACCTCCCTCCCTCCCAACTTTCAAAAAAGAAAGATACCTCACAGAAGATATCCTCTGCAAGTGGATGTGGCATGGAGCTGAAGACTCGGTCAACTGCCAGACACCTTGTCCAAGGGCAGGGACAGACACTCAAAATGGATCCAGAAACCTTCCAAGCTGCAGGTCAAAAAGATGGGTAACACCAAGACCAGCAGTGCTCAGACTACCTAGCGTAAGCAGACTGACCAGGTGCAGTAGTCTAACAGCACCCTGCCCACCACTTCACCTGCATCGTGGCTCACATTGCACAGTGCTTACAAGGAGCTCCATTGCATATATCCTCGCAAGGAGCTCCTCTGCCTCAACACACAGAACAGGGTCCGGAGTGGACGGCAGACAGCCAGTGACAATGCGGAAACAATAATTCACCAACACCTGCACACTCTCAACTGCACGCCACGAGCCTTCTAGGAAGGAGAGGTAAAAATTAATTCACGGCTTGACATACGCATGGTAGAAGGAAGAGACCACCGTGCATTCGGCCATCAGTCAATTGTGTAATAGCACCTGCAAGGTTCAAAACCTGTCGGTAACACTCCACTTCACGGCAGCAACGTTACTGCCCAGCTCAGTTGTGAGTACAGGATCATTCCTCGGTATCTGACTTCATTGGACAATGTCACTACAGACTCACCCACATGGAAGGATGCAGCCAGTGGTGGGTCGCCAGCAAAATCAACAGCCTCATTCTTGTACAGAGAGAAGGAAAGGCAGCGACTCACCAGCAGCTTGTTGACCAGCTTCATGTACATTCCTTGACCACAGGTACGGTAGCCAGGTCACCAACCACCCGCACTGCTAATTCATCAGCAAACGCTGCCACATTAGCAGGCTGGCCTAAATCCTCCAGTACACCATTTAAAACTGCCGCAACCAGTATTGGGCTAAAGCAGCTCCCCCGTGGGAGGCTCCAGTCCGTTGTCAGTATATCAGATGAAAAAACCGCACACAGGTTTTTGGATAACCTCACAAAACCATAGCAGCCAATTTCTTGCCAACACCCAAAGACCAGAGCGAGTGCCAGACTCACTCCATCATCACCGTGTCTTATGTCATACATATATCAAGAAAGATCGCGAAATCCAGACTACTGCACACCTATGCCTCATGAATGCTAGTGTCTAGATACATGATTGCAACTTGCGCACTGTGATTCTCATGATACCCAAACTGCAAACTTGAAAGCCTGTCTGATTGATTCAAGTGTCCTAATTAACCAGGGTACTAGAACACGTTCGTACAGTTTCCGAGCATACGACAAGAAAGCAATCGGTCGGTAAATGGTCAGAGACAAGGAGGGCTTGCCACGCATCCCAACCGAGGACATAACAGTAAAGAGCCAAGGTGTAGGGATAACACCACCGTTAAACAGGCTCTGGAAAAAACCAATAAGTCCAATTTTAACTCCCAGTCTAAGGCCTTCATAAGGTCATAAGTCACTCCACCCATTTCACATGCACTGCCTGCTTTACACCGAGAGAATGCTGCAGAGAGCTCAGGCATAACCAATGTAGATCAGTTAGCCCCTGCAGCCAATTATACTCAGGAGCACTCATACAAGGGTGCGCCGGCAGGTGGTATACCTCCGAAAAACCTGCATTAAAGGTGTTGGCCATATCACTACCATGCAGAACTTGGCCTTTCAGTGAGCCAAAGACCTAGGATATTAGAAGCTCTGCATCTTGGGGTCACAACCAGAACCAACTCTTTCCTAGAGGCACTTGCTAAACAAAGCCTTCCCTCTTGTGCATGACTCCAATGAGCACAATGATGGAACACAATTCTGATGGAAACTGCAACGATTGACGACAGACTCTTCTTCGATCATGGAATTCAACAGTACACACCTTCTGTCCACCCCAAAACGATGCGAGCACAATTTGGCCAGCCAAGGCGTGAAAGCCCCATGCTCAAAAACAGGGCAGCGTACACACTGCCATGCCTTAGTCGTGAATAACATAACTGGCAGGTCACTTCAACGCAGGTCATCTGACACCATAAACTGAAAGTGGGTACAAGTTTTCCAGAACACAGGAAGAGGTCCATTACCGACTCTTGAACCACTCCCCCCAGCATAGGTTGAGGACCCATTTTGGACCAAGCTCAGATCAAGTCCAGAGAGAGATGAGGCCAATAAATGACTGCGCTGGCATCACACCTCATACTGCCCCATAGCTAATGGTGAGCATTGAAATCACCACCTACAATAGGCGGGCATGGGAGCACCACTATCCAGTTAACCCATGCATCAGCAGTTAGTTCCCTACAACATGAATAAAAACAAGTGTGAACCAGAATGTGCCAGACCAGATACAGATACAACAGGCGTCAATTCCCATACACACTGGTAGGACAAGGGAGTCGCGCCACACCTTCCAGTTCACCAAGATGTGGACACCGGAATGGGGAGCTCTGGACAGACAACTGAATTCAGGGATGTCTATTATCACACCAAATCAGAAACGAACTTCTTGCAGCCCTTACCTGCACACACATTAGGTTCATCAACTGTGATACACTCCACCTTCACCATGGCAATCCCACAGCCAACCTTAATACTCATGACGTGCACGCCACTCCTGCAGAATCCATCTCTACAGCAAACACTCTTCAACTTGTGCTCTGACTACTACCTGCTTCTTGACTAGGCTCTGCCATATCTACTACTCCATCCACCACTTCATCTACTGCATCAACTGCCATCACCAAAGGCTGATATCTCTAATTGAGCTTCACTATTGGCTTGGCACCATTCAATCACACTCAGCAGGTTCCCCTTCCACTGCACTATGCATCTCTTCCTAAATAGGATGCTGGATGCCAGATGTTAACATGTTAACTGAATTACCACGCTCAGTGAAACAATGACAAACGATGCTGTAGCAGGCTTGCCCACGTGCCCAGGAAAGCCACATCTTAGGCACTGAGGTGGTCGATCTGAAACCACCTGCAGTGCTGGGATTCCGCAAACATTAATAACATCTCGGAGCTGATCAAGTGAGAAACCGTGATGCAGGCACAAATTCAATGTCCTAACACCAGAATAGCAGTGGGTTGCCACTTCTATCACAAACGCAGAGTCCCATAGTTAACTTAGTTTCTTGAGTAGGATTCTTCGGGGTTTTACTTTTTCGACTAAACTTATTGCATACAAAGCTATTGTCCAATCATTGCTGGAATATGTTGTTGCAGTGTGGGACCCTTATCTTGCCTGCCATATCAATCAACTCGAAGTATTTCAAAAACGGGCCATCCGGTTCACTGAAAGCAATTACTGTAGAGAAGCCAGCGTCAGTAAAATAGCGAACAAGCTTAGTATGCAAGATATCCAAGAACATAGAAAAGTAATTAGAATTTCACTTCTTCACGAAATTGTTAGTGGCAATCTCATCCTGGATGCAGATAGCCATATTGCTAGGCCGTTCTTTTGCAAGAAAAAATATCACTCCAGGAAACTTAAAAGTTTCTCAGCCTAGTATATCGAATATTTCAATTACTCCGTTTATTTAAAAGAATGATCACTGAATGGAATAATCTGCCAAAAGAGTGTGTGGTTAATGCCAAACACTCTTCTTTGAGTTTTACTTAGAAATTGTCCGAAACCAGGCATGTGATTGTGTGTTGCTTATCTTTGACTGAGCCATTTGCATTTTGCGTGGGTTGTACTTTTAATTTCTGTGATTTTAACTTATGTGTGCTTCTTATACATCATTTTTAATTTGATGTAATTTAACAGGTGCTGCCCCTATGGCTCATTCAGAAACCTCATAGGGGAGCCAGTGAATTTTGACAGACACTATCTGTGACTGGAGATCATATACGGTAGGATGATATCCATTAATGCTGAAACCTCTGGCATGTCATAAAGGTAGCTTGGCTGCTGCAGACTTTAGAACCACTTGGTAGGCATTATTGGCTCGCATGACGCAAATGGCCCCAAATTCACTAACACTCACAAACTAGGCGAATGCATCATGCAAGTGAGGCAGAATATAACGATGGCCAGACTGGTCTGCAATCACCAGTACAGAGTTTACCATTTTTATGTTTGCCAGTCCACCGCGACAGAGTTACTTAAGCCAGTCTAAATCTTGGCTTGCAGTACTGTGATTCCACAAATCACCATCGTGGCCAACATAATCATGATCAACTAACTGCGTGTGACATCCAATAACGGCCTCGCTAATCACTCTTGCTTCGCCGGCCGGAACAATCGCAAGACTGCTCTTGTTGCTATTGTCCACTTTATTGTCTTGCTGATATTGGCAGCATCATCTTTAGGGTTAGCCAATACTCTGCTACCTTCAGCAACTGCATACAAATGCAAGTCCACATTGGCTATCCCTCTCCTTATCGCCTCAGCATGGACAACTTCATAAATGCCATCCAAATTCCCCGACCGGACTTGCCTGTCAGGCAATACCCTAGTCGCTGAGGTTGCTCAGTATTTCACATCAGCCATTCCGCACGACCAGGCATAGTTTGCACGCGAGCAATGACCGCAGTAATTTGTGGTTAAGTGTGTATTCCAATTGTTATTCGATTGCGTCCTAGGAGCGTTAGTCAACTTAGCTTTTTTTATGGCGACGATATGTATGATGTATGTAGTACTTAATTATGGTTAGAGCAGCAATTCTTCATTTCGTGCCGATGTTGTGCTGCGTACTCACGTACTTCATGTTCATTATCACCGTTTTTTACCATTTTTTACGATTCCCAATCCTCTTTAAACTTTTATTAAGGGGGTTCGGGCTAATGGACTTGAAAAGGTATTGGTGCTGGAACTAGGAGGCAAACTTTTCATGGCAAGTACGTTGGGGATTCTGGTACATCTCATTTCCATGCCGGGCTATGTAGGTTGCGCAGGGAATGAGCTACTGAATAACTTAGGCAGAGTGAAAGACAATGAAAGTGGTGCCATCTCCTATTGGTGCAAAACATTTGAGGCAAGTGGTAGACAGTACTATTCAAATATGGTGGGAGGAGGACTGGCTGGGAAATGAAACTGTACTGGCCTTTTCTCTATTTACCCATCCATAGGGACAAGATTTTGTAAGGGTAAAGCGAGATTTGGCATGTTGTACCTGGAGCAAATCAAGGCTTGTATCAAGTCTTTGTATGGGCCACATCTTGTTGAATGTTAATGCTTATCAGCTTGGACAATCCGTAGGCCACACTGTGGTTGCAGAGCCATGTGGGGTACGATGAACAGTTTCTGCTACACTCTCTCCTTTTGTCGGCTGACAGATTCTGTCACTTGGGTTCTGGTCTGTTACTGCAGGTCAACTATTAGTTTCAACCATAAGTCATACACCCGTGGATATCATTAGGTAGGTTTCTTAGGATTTGCAAAGCATCTAGCAGGTTTTAGAGGTGACCACATTGTAATGCAGTATACAGTATAGTAAGGTAGTTGCATAATTTTATTCGAAAACAAAAAAGAGATCGTTTGATGTTTAAGGTAGGGTTTAACTGATCCGAAACCAAAACAGTAAAGTAACACAAATAAACTTTTCTGCAAGGTTTCACATACCGCAGTGTTCCTTCATTGGTTCATTCTACTTGGCTAAACGACATCACTGAAATGTTGAGCTGTTGAGGTTGAGGTAGAGTACGTGGAATCTGAAGTGAGCAGTGAGGATCATGTGAACCCAAACGACAGTGATTCAGTGTGTTCGGGAAGTCTGCGGAGCGAAAATGTTAGTCTCCACTCTGTTGAGGACCCCGAGTCCTTAAACGTCATGTGTAACAATGAGGGTATAGATGAAAGCGAAATTGTATGCAACAATGTGTCTGATTGTATAGCTGGTGGTAGACTGGACCCTGATCCTTCACTGCGCCAATAAGAATTTGTTCCTGGAACATACGTAGTGTAGAGGAACAATGCTGACGAAGTTTTAAAATTAAGTAAGACTATTGAAATATTAGGCTTGGAAGAGACTAGGCTTCCTTTTGGAGTTAGCATTTGTGTTCCTGGATTCGGTTGAGCTCCCCCTCTTCTGGTATTCGTGTCCTCGTGAACTGGAGGGTGCCCCACTGCTCGCTGGTCTTGCCGGCCTGTCCTAGCGTTGATTCATGTGGTAGCATCGTGTGGTTGGGCTCGTTCTGGTTCGCGATTGTCTTTGTTCATGTTGTGGGCAAATTTTTTGGTTGCTGACTGGGAGACCTGAATCCGTGCTCTTCCAAGTCCTGTAATTGTTGGTGGTTGACTTCAACGCCCACCATCAGGTATATGGGGTAGTAATCACTGTGACACCCGAGGTCGTGTGATTGCAGACACTTTGTTAAACTCTGATTTATGACTAGTACATAACTGGTCCCCAACCTTTCTTCGCTGGTAGCATGACAAGATCTACGAGTTAGTCATCAACCTATTTCTTTGTCCGAGTAGTCTTGTATCTTTCTTTGGATTTACTGTGTTGTGTGACCTCCACGGGAGCAATCATTTCCCAATCATGCTTTTTTTCTATACAATCTACACGTCGGGTTCAGCAATTGCGTAATTGTCGCCCGTATGTTTAGTCCGGCTCCGTTGCTCCTTGGTTGAGTAAATGGATTAGGCTGTGGCGTATTCGTTTTAGCAGAGCAAGTCATCCAACATGGTGGACTTTGAAGTGCACTGTTGCTGTGCGTGATCGCAGAAAGGCCCATCAGCTGTAGCGTTGTAAATCAACCCAATACCATTGGTGGTTTATGTTGCGTCACAAAGAAAACTCGTTCCATCCTGAGAAGTAAGAAGTCTTCATTTGGGGCTCGTCTTCGTCAGAGTGTTGGTCGTGGTAGGTCTACATCATTGGTGTGGAATATTGTGCGTCCTCAGGATACTAGACAGGAAATTTCTAAGATCTTTAATTCTGCCAACGATCGAGTGCTTCGTGGATGAGAGATGGTTGATGCTCACAATAACAGGTTTGCTGAGGTATACCAGTTACCTGAAGGCCCTACCATCTCGTTTTCTGATTGGCTCTGGCTTGACAGCCCAACGGATGCTCCTCTGTGTATGACCGTACTTCTGTCTGCACTTTCCCGACGATGCTCCAGTAGTGCTGCTGGTATTGATGGAGTCACGTATGACTCCATTAGAAATGTTTGCCTTAACGGGAAAGTTGAGTTGTTGGGGTGTTTTCAAGACATCTTTTACAGAGGTGCTGTCCCTCCGGCCAGGATGTTTACTATACTCACTCCTGTAGCGAAACGAGGGAAACCTCGTTCTGCGTTGACTAGTTACTGTCCTATTGCACTCCTGTCCTGTGTTCATAAGCTGTACGAACAGATCTTGGTGCGCAGGTTGATCTGGGCACTTGATCATAGCAACGTGTTATCTGTCCGGCAATTTGGCTATCGTGCTAATAGGTGTGCCCAGGACACTGTGCTTTAGCTTGAATCTAGTATTTCTGAGGCTTGGCTTCATGGTAACGTTGTACTGGCTGTATTTTTGAATATCCGTGCAGCTTATGATACTGTTAAAACGGATTGCGTTGGGTTCTCTCTCCAGGCCTTAGGGGTTGGACGTAAACTTTCCAAAGCAGTGCTTGCCCTGCTTGGGCATCGGCCTTTTGTTACCAGAGTTGGTTCCTTTTGGTCTGGTATCCCTGAGACTGATAGGTGGCTCCCTCAAGGGAGCTGTCTCGGTCCGACACTCTTTGCTGCTGTGCTGAACTCTGTCCTGGTTCTTTGTCCGAATGTCAACATTGTGGGTTACGCTGATGACGTTGCTGTGTGGGTAGTTGGCAGTGATGGGGTTGCTCTACGCTCTGCCTTGGAGAAGGCACTTAGTTTTATGTGTACACTTCTTGAGGAGCGTGGTCTTGCAATCTCTCCAGAGAAGTCAGAGGCTGTTGTTTTTAGCCGTGGTCCACCAGTCATTACATCTATCACTCTTTGTGGATCTACCATTACGACTAAGCATAAAGTGAGGTACCTTAGTATCACCTTGAGTTTGTGGTTGGATTGGCAATGTGATGCCAGTGGCGTCAAGGTGGGGGCTGCTAGTAAAGCAAAGCACTCAAAGCACTAACCTATGGACATTTAGCGGCTAAGCGTAGCATGGTATCTTCTTTTTATCGTGTGTATATAAGATCTGGAATTGATTATCATCTCCCCTTCCTGGCACAGTCTAAGAAGGTGATTGGCATGGTTCAAGTTGCTGTCAATCAGTGCTTGCGTATTGTTACTACGTGTATTATGTCTACTCCTGTTAGTGACAAACATGTTGAAGCTGGGGAACTGCCTGTTGCCTGCCGAACCAGGGAGCTGTTACTATCCCTGTGCTTACGCAATCTTAGCAGTGGTTTGAGTGACCCTGTTGCCAGGGTTTTGTCGGAATATCGGGATGTGCGTTTGCGCGTAATGGCCTGGGCTAAGTTGGCCCTTAGCTATTAGGTCTCCTCTCATGAACTTTCCTGACCCTCTGTGGGTTGGTGCTCCCAGTCCGTGGACTTGGTGTAGTGAGCTTGAGCACACGTTCCTTGGTGGTTTCCTTGGAAGATGTGTTCTGTGACGCTTCCTTCCACATTGACAGTCGGAAGGGAGGTGTTGGTGTGGTTGTCCCCTCACTGAAGTTCAGTCTGCGTCGTTTCTTGCCTGCTGTTCCTTCAGCATTTGTAGCTGAACTTGTTGCCATCTCAGTGGCTCTTGATGTCGTACTTGACTTAGCGATCTACAACTTCATGATTCGGACTGATTCTGTATCCAGTCTGCGGTTCTTGCGTGATTCCTTTAGCCGTTTGGACATTAGGAGACCTCTTGCAGCAGAGATCGCATAGAAATTACTTCAGGCCCTCCAGAGAGGCGTCGTTGCTCTTGCCTGGACACCTGGACATGCTGGTTCTTCTTTTGTCAAGGTGTTCAGGGGTTTGCCCCAGCCATACTACAGCTTGTCTTCTACACCTTTTCCATACACGCAATTGGCTCAACAAGGATTTGTTTCCTACCACATAACCGTTTCTGTTACTTGGTGTTGTGCACACGGCAGAGTATTATAACATGCATATTAGAATCGGTATTATTTTTTTTCTGCACGACAGGTCATATGCGCTAGTGTCAATTCTGTTTTACTTAACTTTACAAGTGGTCATTCAATTAGAAATCACTGCAACACATAAAAATGCAACATCATCCGTCGCACTTTATCGTCTCCGTTGTCTCATATGCAACAGCCACAGGGTCTGACGAATGCAGATCTTGTTAATATATTGAGTCTTGTGGTTTGTGTTAGTCATGTGTAGCTATATGTCCTATTGGTTCTTTGGCAGTGGTTTTTCGGCCTAGACTCGCCAACACATAGCAAACTGAACTTTTTAATAAACATTTCAGGCTAGACTATATCCTTCGTCCCAAACTGTGGTTCGGTTAGCAAAAAAAGGGGGGGGGGGGAGGTAATTGAAGGTCTTCAATGGAGTTCCATTTGTGTACTCAAATGAAAGGTTCTGGAGCGGTTCTCGAAGTAAGGTGACACACAGCATGGTAACATTTTGTTTTAAGGTTTGTTCGTTCCTTGCCGGGAATGAGGTCTTTCTCCACTGACTGTGCTGGACTGGTCAGGGGCTCTTCATTGTGGGATGTTCATGCAAGAGTCTGGGGTTTGTATTGAAGTGGGTTGAAGTGGATTGAAGTGGGTGTATCTGGACAAAAAGTTACTTCGTTGAGGGGCGTGTGCGGTGACCACTTAGCCTGAGAAGAAATGGCTGAGAAGACTATTGCAATGCGTTTGTCGGTCCGTCTGTATGTCCATCAGTCCCCTTTTGAAACTTCACAACGGTACCAGATAGAGAAGACACCGTCTTTACCATTAGATTCAGCGACCAAAAATTAAGTCAAAAACACGGCAAATTAAAACATTATTGCTTCCTTATAGCTAACAGGCTTTCTCGAAGTAAGTAAATGAAATAACAGTTGATCGTCGGATTGAACCCTAAGGATAACACACAAACGTAAAAACAAAAGGATTTCATTAGAGACACACATTAGCTTCGTTTTAAACACCATGTTGCATGGTTGAATAGGCTTACTCTAGAACCAAATTCTCCGTTAGCTTTTACTTACGTAATTAAAACGGCAGGGGAAAAAATGGGCCTAAAAGCTGAAAATTAGGCCTTAAATCACGTTGCCACGGCAAGCCTCCGTCTCATATCCGTCAAGTCTCCGTATCATGTTTCATAAATGAATAAGCCTACTCTCGAACCGAATTCTCCACTAGCTGCTGCTTACAAAATTAAAACTAGAGGTTAAAAATTAGGCCTCAAAGCTGACAATTACGCCCAAAATTTAAAACTAGGCCTAAAAGCTAACACATTTTTAACTGGCAATTTGATGGTTACCACTTTTAGATTAACTAAAAGAGAGCAGGCACTGTTGCACTGCGTGATAGAGGTGTGCGCCTCAACGTTTTTCAAAGGTGACAGTAGTGTACAGAAGACTGGTTGCTAGTAGGTATTTACTGCTATCGCTTGTTTACACAATAAAAAGCTAAAGGTAATTTTGGAGCTACCAATTTGTACATGGAATTGTTATCTTGTGGTGGTCCTCCCCCACGTGTCATGTTTGCGTGTTGTTAGGCCTAGCGACAATTGGGAGTTTCTACTGGCCGTGTTCAGGTTTGGGGCATTGAGTAATACTGTGTTACACTTGCATTGAACTTTAGCCATATTGTTTTGGAATGGATATTGAGACAAACTTTTGGGACATGTTTGTTTGGATAGTAACAGATTATAGGTTTTTCTGTGGAATTCCTATGGGGTTACCAGCAAAACTGCTTAAGGAGTTTGGGTTGATTAAGATATTTATTTATTCATCTAGAAAATAATTGCAATGCCCGAAAAGAGGAAAACAGTGATTTCAGATTAAAAACAGTTTAAAAAATGAGAGAAACAAAAGAAAAGCAGAACTACAAGAAGACCCTCGGCAACAATGACTACATGTAACAGCAGTTCAGCAAAGACATCATCGTTAGAACAGATGACATCATGATAAAGGCCATTCCACTCAATATGATGGTACGGTACCGGGATAAAAGGACCAAGGATGATTTTGTTGCACTTGTAACGCTTTACTTTCGTGGTCGAGACGACTAACGAAATAAGGAGGAGAGCAAAAATAGGAAGGGTATAATATTTTCTTTCCATTTAGGATACGGAAGAACACTTTTAATTGTGGTTTCTACTTCCATCAGCCATTATGTGATATATGCATTGCTTTAGTCTTCATTGCATTTTCATCTGCCACATATTACATCATTTGTTTACCCTGTCCAGGCAGGGGTGGAGCCACAGAGAGGGGGGAGGGGCATTGGGGAAGCCTTGCCCCCTGTTGGGGAGTAACTGAGATTGTCGTTGGGGAACAGCTGGAAGACGGTGTCTACATGACGACATACAATTCGTACAAATTTGGGGGGGAAATGCTGAAAATAGAATTGGCCGTTTCATTTGTCAGTAGTCCTACTGTTGCTAACTCATCACCACCATGATTTAAGAGCTGCCTTAGTTATAGCAGAAACGTCAACAAAATACGTACTAAACAAGATTTAAGGATTCCAGCTAAGTTTTCGTCGTTCAAATCGTGACATCAGTGAACTATGTGAAAATCGTGTACAGTTTGAGTGACTATAAACTAAAAATTGATTTACTGCATTAGACCGCCAACGCCATGATTTAACAGAAAAGAAAAACTGGACCGCTCGCGGAACCTTGACTCACACCCGACTAACAGACACCATCGTGGATATTGAACCTCTAATAATGATGTACTGGTTGTGCAGGGCTTTTAGGGCGAACTAGTTGTTTGTTTGTTCTTGCTTGTGATTAAATCAACTTAATCGTTAACAATTTGCGATTTAAAGTTTCTGAGGGTATGTTTGTTGAAAATAAGTTCTCTGCCATTTTTCACCCTGTAATAATAAACGTAAAATGTTTAGTTGCCCTGTAGCTTGCATGGGGTACAAATCTGATGTTCTGGGGGGGACGGTTGCGCAGCTCTGGATCCCCATAGTCGCTTTTCCCCCCACCCCAATGGGCCTTCTATAATTGAACGGATAAAATTTCTTCTCTGTGCATGTTATTAATGACCACCACAAACAAATTCAAGGCAGCCCTCGACAAACATGCACTACCTGTTCCTCCTCCCCCCTTTCCCTTTCCTTTTCTCTTCAGCTGCAAGTATCCGGCTTGGCTCCATAGAGGTCGGCTCTCTGCTCACGTAGTATTTGGAGGCATGTTTAGTTAGATAATTCTTCCTGCAATAAACCTGCCTCTTCATGGAAGTTTTTGGTTGTGTTTCGTGAACCCACAGCCACCCGATACAACCTGAATAAGTGGTCTCACAAGACCCTCATCAGCCCACTTATTGAGATCTCTAATGTGGCCTGGGACCCGAGGCTGGGGAAAGACATCAACTTGTTGGAAGAGGTTCAGAGGCTATCCTCTCACCTACTTATGAAAGACAGGCTCACATACGAAGAGAGACTTAAGGTAGCCAAGCTTCCTACTCTTGAACAGAGGAGAGAGAGGGGGTGACTTACTGAATGCTGCAAGAATATGAGGACAATACGATATCAATTCTTTAGGCCCGCTACTACTACCAATATTCGGGGAAACTCCTGAAGATCCATAGAACCCATGCAAGACTCGGATGTCAGAAAGAACTTCTCTGTGCGTGTTATAAATCACTGGATCACTCTCCCTGATGAGGTGGTTTCGCAACCACCAGAAACTAATTCAAGGCAGCCCTTGACAAACATATGCACTACCTTATCCTTCCGACGCCCCCCCCCCCCCTTTCCCCTCCCCTTTGTTTTCCTTCTCTTCAGCTACAAGTCTCTGGTTTTGCTGTTTCCCCGGCATTAAACTAAACTAGAGGAGAACCCTGGCATTGTTGATATGTACTAAATGAAGGTCACTAAAAAAGCCAAAATTGAGAGTAACATTTAAATTTAAATTTAAAATTAATGCACTGACATGGCTAATCCTACTGCACACTTCTGATAAAGCGCTTCTGTTTACTTAAAAGGTGAGCGAGAACATGCATCTGGGTAGGCAGTAATGATATTTGTAATGATATGGTGTTGTCTTGCTCTTTATTCAAGAGGTCTGTTTCACCATGGCATGCACAGTTTAACTAACTCTGAATAATGGCTACGCCATATTGTTCGCAATAAAATAAATCTGCCTGCTGTGACAAGCTAGCATAATAACATTAAAATAGATCTGTTCACTGTGTTGAAACCAATGCTTTCGTAAATCACACTGTATGTCACCTGGTCTTCTTCCTGTTGTGTGTAGCCATATGCGCTGCTAAATTTGATTTCTGAGTAAATGCTCTGTCACATTTTTCACATTCAAATGGCTTCTCTCCATTGTGTACCCGTGCATGCTTTGATAAATACGATTTTTCTCTGAAAGCACTACCGCATTCTAAGCACTCGTATGGTTTCTTTCCACTGTGTATAAGCATGTGCGTAATTAAATTTGAGTTCTGCGTAAAATTTTGGCCACATACTGGACAAGCAAATGGTTTCTCTCCACTATGTACAAGCATGTGCCTTCCTAAATGCGATTTCTTTTTAAAAGTCCTACCACATTCTCCACATTCAAACGGTTTCTCTATATGTACACGTGCATGTTGCACTAAATAAGATTGTTCTGAGAAGGCCTTACCACATTCTTCGCACACAAATGGTTTCTTCCTAGTATGAATAGTAGTGTGCGTGGCTAAATGTGCTTTTCGGCGAAAGGCTTTCCCGCATTCTTTACATTCAAATCGTTTCTCATAACTTCGCGAACACGCTGATGAGTTCAAATTCATTTTAAAAGTAGCGAAGGTCGTATCGCTTTGATCCATGACTAACAAGGAACAAATTAATGGGTTTAGTTGGGGATATCACTGGGGCACTAGCTGACGTGGCCATCGGACCGAAGAACACACCAACAGGCCTAGCATGTCTTGTCCGGTCACTACACGTTTAAATAAAACGAAAAAAAAAACCACGATCATGAAGAACGAAAAGAAAATAAATAGGAATGATTAGTGGAGACAGCTCGTATATTTAACGTACTAGATGACCAGTCGAGCCACGAGGCGCCACCCAGCGCTCGCAGGGTCATCACTAGTAGCATAGATTAGAAAGTTAATTAGATGTACCGTCTTACTTCTTCCCGTGCTACGCGGAGCTCTGGCGGTAGTTGCGGCTACTAATACATCTGCTAATGCTTTTGCCTTCGAAGCAGCAGAAGGCAAAGCATTAGCAGAGATGTTAGTAGCCGCAACTACCGCCAGAGCTCCGCGTAGAACGGGACGAAGTAAGACGGTATATCT
>JAHWFP010140500.1:0-10325 GCA_023313725.1 Lithobius niger | reverse complement strand
TTACTCACTCTTTAAAGTAGTAGTAGTAGTGTTCTTGATTTCTACGAATTTATTATGTAGATATACGGGGGGGAAAAGGAATACTACCAGCTTTTTGCCGTTATCATTGGCTCCGGCGTTCTTCATAAATACTGCGTGGGATGTGCATCAATGTTCACGAGTAATAAAAGTTACGGTGTCTTTTCTTACTCGTGCACTGCACACTGACGCCATCCCACGATAATCGATGTTCTAGTTTGTTAACGGTCTTGTTTTTTTTTTGGTTCTGAATTGTTCTACAGCCAAGAATTTATTTCTCTCCTTTACACCCTGGCCGGTTAAAGGTACATTCCGCCTGCCTTATAACAGCCACGCGCAGATCGTCACCCGCAGATGTTTCCATCGCACCGTTTTGCGAGACTCGGCGTCGTAATGCAAGGCCAACTAAGAAAATAGCTGCATTCCTCGCAGCGAGGAACGCGTCTACTCTCTCAGTTGGCCTTGAGCGAAACAGCAGACAAAACAGCATGAACGCAAAAATTGTGTCGTCGCAAATCAGGAAGATTTTCGTATTTTGACATCCACTTCATAATATTTTAGGCTAGTATCTTATAATTTTTCTTCAGCGATCTATTGGTATAAATAATAATAATTTTTACTGCATTAGTCGTTTAGATTTTTGATCTCATGAAAATTAGTACATGCACAAACACAGATGAAACGTCATGGTTATTGTAAGCGCGCAAAGAATCATAGGATTCCCTACTCGTTACGTTCGAAAGTTGAAGCGATTCCTGGAAATTTCCGTTTCTGTATCCTGAAAAAAGTGTAACACCTGTCAATTTTTGCATTGTTGTCTCAATGATGTTCCTGGATACTTGAGACTTAAATGGCCGCCTCAGGAACCCCAACCACGCATGCGCGGCCCTCCCTATAAGAATGGCGGCTTCGTGAGCTCGCCATCTCTTTGTCTCAAGCTACCGTCGTAGACGCCAGCTCGTTCCTCTCCTGGTTCCTTTTGTCTTCTTTCTGGATTTTTTGCCGCTTGCTTGTGATGGGGTTCCGCCATGGAACCTTCGGCGTTGCCCCATCCGGATCACCACACCTCCCTGGCTTTCGTTTCCCAAGCAAGTTCTACCCAAGATCGTCTCTTCTTGGGGTGCCACTCTGTGGTTCCCCACCTTTCCTCGGAAACTGGTTTCTCCAAAGATGGCCCCGAAGTCTCCGCTTCAACTGCCGCTCGCCCTCGTAGAGCCCTTCTGCCTTTGGACCGTCCACCAACGGCTTTCCTTGGTCCCTTGTTCAACCGTCACCTGCTCTGCCATGACTGCTGTTGTCTCCCAGCAAGCTACTGGGTCTCCCGACTTCAGGTCCACCCTTCCCATCAAGCAAGTCGAACGTCGCTAGGCCTCTGGCCCTGCAGTCCCGCCGTGGCCTTGCTCTGAGTCTAACACCTTTCATCCTGGAATCGGTCTCCACTGCAGATGGCTGAGCCATTTACCCCGATGGCCACCGCCTTGATTGCCGTTCTCAAGCCCGGACCGCATCCAGGCAGCTGAACAGGATGTATTCTGCTGAGCCAGCCAATGAACTCCTCTCGCTTGACCTCTGGTACTTTCATCTTCTCGTATGACCCTACGGCAAGCGAGGACTCCGGCGAAGCAAGAAACCGCCGATTGTTCCGCCAGCCCCGATCTCCCTGCCCGTCCTCTCAAGAGTTCGCAGCCTCTCCCTCATCACTCACCTGTTCTCCCTGCGCCCTTCATCCAGACAGCTGAAGAAGAAGACTTCCTGCTTCAAGCCGGCCAATGAACTCCCTCTCGACCTTTGGTCCTTTCGCCTCGCGTAGAATCTATGTCAAGCAAAGCTTCATTGCGAAGCAAGAAATCTCCGACGGCTTGGAACCTACCACCAGTTTGGTCACCCTGCTCGTCCCGTCAAGAGTCCAGCTTCTCCCTCATCGAAGCACACAGCTTGGTCCAAGAAACTTTTCTCGGGCAACGAAATGCAATCCGTTGCTGACGCCTCCAAGCACATCTTCCGGCCGCCACACACGCCGTCATCTCCGGTCTGTCCACTTTGCCGATCATCCCTCTCCCACCCGGCACCACTCTCCTACCGCAGGGAAGTACACCACTGGTCTAAGAAGCTTTTAACGGGAAAACGAAAGACAAACTGATACCGCAACCGTCACGCACCACATCTCTTGCCCACCATGCACGGCATCAATGGACCGTCTACCCGAAGCCAACCCTGTACCCCCTCACATGCTTTCATCCAACTCCACCCCGCTGCCTTGCCTGCTGGAAAAGGCAACAATTGATCCTGAAACCTTTCACGGAAAACGAAAGTCAAATCACTACCGCCACCATCGTGCACGTCTTCCGCCACCACACACGCTGTCAACATGACGTCCCCCTCCCTGCATGCTGCTTCCTTCTAACAAACTTAAAGTCCGGCCGGGAAACGAAAATACCGTGCTCCCAGAATCAATCCACCTCTTCCCACCATGGAATCCATTCCCCGTCTCTCAAGATAGCTGATCCAGGCCGAGAAGGGGAAACTCTATGGCCTGATGACACACACCACAACAGCCACTCCCGCTCATCATAGCCCGGAAACGAAAGATCGAATTTACAACAAGGGACCTGGTGTTGAGACCAAAAACCGTGCACAGGAGCCAAAAAACGAAAATTGGCCGAACATAGCATGACGCTGCCCTGGGTGTCCCGGACACTGCAGGGAAACTTTTCGTAGGTCCTGGACTGTCTGGCCCGGTGGTCATCCGACTGGTTCATCAAGCAGCTCCCACGGACTCTTTCACCATTCCCAACGCCATCTTCACCTCCTTTACACCGTCATTCTTGCGACTAAACGACCATGAATAACGCCGTCGAAAAAATCATTCGACCATCCTTTCACCCTTGTCTATCACGGCCACAAAAGCAAACTGAGAAGGGATTCTGCTTCCTACTTGAAACGAAAACCCATCCGTTTCCAAGCCACGTCCTCACCTCACAGCGGCCACATCCCCCCGTCCGCACACGACACAGCCGACATACTCTCCATGAAAGCATTATTGACAGCAACGCCACTCGCAGCGGCACTTCTTGGAACCCTCCCAATTTCCGGTCCAAGGCCCCGAGTGTCCTTGTTTACCACTTCGCTTCATCACGTGACTCCATTGTTACCACTCTTCTACGTCTCCTACGTAGCGTTCTCACCAGCGTTTTTCACACGTAACGTGGTTGAAATGCAATAAACATGCCGATGGTTTGCATCCGAGTCAACCAGTTCAACCCAAGTGCTAGGGGAGACTTAGGAAGTATGCACTGTAAGAAGACTGTAACTAAGTACAGTATTGCATTAAAGTTATAGCTAAAAGTTACTTGCCAAAGTTGGGGAACAGAAGAACACACAACTGACATGAAGATTAACATTGATCCAGCATAGTAATGGTAGCCTAAGCATAAGTTGGGGAGATGAAGTCACGACCAACCATCTAAGCTTTTCATTTATTGCTCAAGATCCCTATTGGTGGGCACCCCTCGGTATTTATACACGATGGGTCGCTCACCATTCCAGATTTAACCCATTCCTATTCTACAGAAATGGATGTCAAATTCTCTTGAAGTTGCACCATGATCGAAACTGGCTATTTCTTACACAGCCTCCCATTGAAATACAAAAATAATCATTTCTGGGGCTGTTCGGCCGGTTGAGAAACCGGTCGAGCCCAGAGCCAAAGATGAAGTTTTAATGATGCAATAGTTTTAGAATATAGGGCAACCATACGCCTGTATAGTGCCCTCTAGTAACATGTGACATGGCCTACTTAGCAGTTCATAGGAACACGTTACAACACCATGGTAAAGATCAGAAAACCGTCAGATCCAGGCACCAAAGACATTTATGCCGGGAGCACTCCAAAAATTAACGATCCAGGCTCCTGTAACTACCCAGGACTTTCAAACCCCAACAGGTTGGATCCCCACAAGACCGTGTGCCAGTACCACTGGTGTTGAGACTATTACTCGAACCCCTGTTACATTTGCGTTTCAATTCCTTTCTCAATTTGGAGACAAATCAGTTCTATAAAGTTGGCTTCTGCCCTCAGAAAACGCCAAGCATCTGCTCTTACCTCATCAAGGTAGAAACGTAAGTCGAGTGTAGGACCCTCCACTCCCTAACAAAGATCTGGTCGTTCTCACACCATTTCCAAGACACCAAAGACCCCAGGCAAAACTCCGACGTCTTCTAATCCAGTGACCCAAATCTCACAACAATCGTGGGTCAATTCACCGCTATCTTCTACACCAAACACCGTGGGAAACCCTTGTTCAACTGAATTCGAAAACGAATCACATAACCCGCCCGTACTCGAACCACAAGTCTCACCAAAAGACAGTGAATCACATGACCCACCCATTGAAAGTGAAGCACGAAGTTCACCCGCAATAAGCACATCAGAAAACCCGTCCGCCGAACTCCAACAAGCTCCAATCGACGAAAGCTCCTCGTCGCCCCACGGGCAAGATACAACAGCCGATGTCATCACCTCAACAGACTTAACGGTTCCCGCAACCCCCGTTCTCCAGCCCATGACGATAAGGACTATGATCCGCCTACCCTTCAAGTAGATTCAACAACTTCAAGCTCTCCTCTACATGAAGATCCAATTCAGTCATCTACCAACCACCATGGTGACGCAAGCCCAAACAATATGGCCTGGACACGGACGAAAGTTTCGACATCAATGCAGGTTTAATCCTCCGTACCCTACGTCACAAACTCAGGTTAAACGTCCGCGCGACGAATCAATTCCAAACAAATTGCGTCAAACTTCAACCTCACCTCCTAGCCATTCAACAAAAATTGAATGACCAGCTCCAGACCATAAACTTTTTAAAAACCGAGATCAACAACTTTTCAAACACCACACTGACTCTGCTTCAAGACGCACTGGCAAAAAAGGAGTCCACGGAAACCATTCTCCATGAAGGTCTCAACCCTCCCATTGAGCATGCACCTTGGTCTCTCATTACCGTTTCCCTTGACAAAGGTAGCAGATCGCACTTCCCCAGACAAAGCCGGTTTTTCCACCCAATTCTTGCCTCGGAAGCATCGGACCCAAGACTCCACCCTAATTTGCCTACCAGGCCTCTGGTTTACTGCGATCCACCGCTCAAAACAGATGAAGAATCATCGACTCTCACCAACACCAACAAGCTCTTCCTGGAAAAACAATCGAAGATAAACGAAGCCTGGAAGTCAATCAGTGCAACGGCCACAACGCATAAACTCGAATGCTACTCAATATGGCAGTTTGACAACTCCACATCTTTCCATCCTCTCCATCCCAACACGGAACAACTCTCCACTCTCACCAACTCTGATCTTCCATTCAACTCTTGTAAATCAAAGGCCAAGGGTTACACCTTCGGGGTACGGCATTTCCCTCCCACCCCTACATCTAGTTGGCAAACGAACATATTGCCAGCCACAGGGTCCCCCCCACCCCTCTTTTTCCATCCGTTCGAATTTCAACTCTTTTACAATTTGGAAACGTTTCTCCTCTCCCTTCAAAAAAAAAGTGAAACAGTCAAAATGCTTGACCTCCAGCCTCCCCTCACCTGTTGGAAAACATTAAAAAAAAAAAAGAGTAGCACACACTTCAGGCCGGCCCCATTTCAAAAAAGGGGGAAACCCGAATCAAATCAATGGAATTAACCATAACCAACCCCCCCCCTTGTTCTTTCCGTTCCCACGAAAAAAAAAATTGAGTAGTAGTAGCATGAAAAGAGGACTGACACTTCATGACGAATCAATCTCAGATGTCATCAACAACGAAATCTGAATCACCATCAGTAACATCAACTACCCAACTTAATTTCTACTGATCCACCAAGGTTCATCAAAGAAGACCATCAGTTGCCACCACGACGCCCTAACGGATCATCATGAAGCAACCCACCAAAGGTAAAAAAAAAATGTGCAAATCCTCCCCATTCTTTTCACCTAAATCATTGAATGCATCCACCACCATTCACCAAATCGGCTCGCCCGTATTCAGTGAATACATCAAAGAAGAAAATTCCGCATCAGGAACACAGGGTACTCGCTCAAAAGGTGCCCGCCACCAAATTTGACGAGGTCGGCCTGCCAATGCAAAAATTGACAGGTATTGCACTTTTTCCAGCATAAAGAAAGAATATTTTCCCGGGCCCCAGCCTGGCCGGCTAAAAATGGTTTCTTTTGCTGAAAAAGTGCAATACCTGAGGCCCCACCCTGCCTCCCCTCTCGCGTCACCTTTTGACATATTGATAGACAAAGAGATGACGAGCGCACGGAGCCGCCATTCTTATAAGGAGGGCCGCGCATGCGTGGTTGGGGTTCCTGAGGCGGCCATTCAAGTCTCAAGCATCCAGGATCATCGTTGAAACAACAACGCAAAAATTGACTGGTATTGTACTGGGCAAAATGTTCTTGTACCGCCGGCACTTTTAATTCCATTGTCACGCCAACTTTTTACCGTCAAGAAAAAAAAACGTCGTCGTTACCGATGGTTGACTTCTGTTTGTTGGTTCTTGCCTTTTGAAATTAACTGTTTTACCTGCGTTGTAATAAAAAAGTAATAACTGAAAAGGTCGTTGAATGCTCCGTAATCCACACCTTTTAACGTAATTTGGTGCTTAAATTTAGTGAGGTCTTTAATTAATTTGTTAATGGATTGGAGAATTTAGTATCTTGTTGATTTGCTGACGAAAAAAAGCTAACGTGAAAACTTTAATTAACAAGACTGTGTCTTTTGATAATAAATGTATGTGAATGTTTAAATTTTGTTGTTTTTCCTTAGTTAAGAACGAGATTGTTTGGGATAGGGAATCAGGGTTCGCACAAATTAAATTATTTTCACACTGGGCCGCGAAGTTGTAAGGGCGGGTCTTTCTCCTTTCCCCCATATTACACTCGTAGAAAAGTTCCAGATCATCTCCCGCGACACTTTCAATTCCATTGTCATACCAGCTCCTCCTCCCCCCCCCCTCCTTCGCCGTTCCGTTACTAGGAAAAAGTGTTTGGGCCTATTACAGGCGGAGCGGATTGAAATTTACATTCATGTTTATTACCTTTGCCATCTTTGGTACTGTCCCTTAGAATTATTTGTGATACTAACTCTGCTCATATTAAGATTTTCAGATAGGTTTTTTCCGTTTTAAGAATATAGCTTAAAACTGGCACATGCTGTTGACTTATAATCCATACCACTGAAAAGCTCTTATCGATTTAATCAATTTAGTATATTTGAATGTCAAAAAAATCGATCTAAAATTGTCGCAGATACGGTATTTTTACGGAAGTCGAATTTTTAAGCTTATCCCACGAGCCGAGCTGAGTGTATGACCGTTTCGCCGAAATTTTTTTTTTCAAATTACGTGGCTCGCTTGCGCTGTCGCGCTCGGTGCGGCTAAACATATGGCACCAGAAACCGCAAGTAATAACAAATTCCCCCAATTAAGAATGCATCTTTAACTTCTCCGTAGTTACATTTTTAACGTATATTTTCATTTTGTGAAACGGGATTCAACGAAACGGGAATACCCCTTTCGCCGAATTTTAATCGGGGCTTAATTTTCGGCGAAGCAGGATTTGGCGGAATGGGAATCGGCGAAACCGGTGTACACCAGCTCGAGTAAAAACTATGTGCTCGAACCGTACTCTAAATTTGAAACCTTAGTACTTTTCTTAGTTTGGTTTCTTACTGGTCTTTTTCGAAGCCATCACGATTTGTTTCGCATTCTCAGTAATTAATTGATATTACCGTAAGCGTCATGGTTTTAGTGTTACTGGAGCCCTTAGCCTTTTCGTTTGGGGGCCCATAAATCGGCGCAGCGTATTTACGTAGGAGAATCGTGTTCGAGATTGCTTTTATCACGCATCATGGTGTTGTGTTGCCACGGTAATGGAGAATTTCGAAATTGTTACAAGAAGCTGTTTTAATATTTGTATTGTGGTTTAAACGTAGTGAGGGTTGCATGCTTTGGTTTCGTGCGAACAGCTTCGTCACCCTACGATGATTCAAGGATCATTTATATGCCACACTCGATACGAGCTTCTTTCTGCGTGGTGCTAATACGCAGTCATATTATATTTGGAGTCTATAGGGCAGTGACACAACGTTGTATTATTGCGTATAACTCTATGCTGGATCCAGTAACAGGGTTAGCTGCAAGGGTCACTGGAGGGGAAAATGAAGGGCAATCTTACTGAAGCCAATGCTGTTAGAGCGGATTTCTTAGGCTTATAACGCGCAATTTTTGTCGATTTGTTGGCAGTTGCTGATGATATTTTTAAGCAAGTGGAACCTTTTCTTTTCCGATTACAACCTAGCAGTATAAGGGATTGGAGAAAACAACGTTTTTTAGCCTATGAAATCCGCTCTCAAAGCTCTGCTTTGACTAGAAGTGCCGTTGTTTAACCCTCCATTTTAATCCAGTGCCCCTTGCAGCTATATCTCTTGTAGCCAATATGACGTCACATGACGCTGCTACGCCAGTGTGGAAGGGGCACAATAAGTGTACTTGAAAACACAAGTGTCCCATCGTGATCTACATAGATAGAAGGGTATTTTCAGGGTCCTTCTCTCCCGTTTCGCCAAATCCCATTTCGCCAAAACGAATTTGACAGAATTTTACGTACACGAAATTTAATACCTTATTTCAATGTAATGGGGATTTAAAAGGCAAACATTTAACAGAGACAAGCAGTGGTAAAATAACTTTCCAATTGATTTATTAGTTTTTTGAAAACTGGCAAATACGGACGGAAAAACATGTGCTTTAAATATTGTTTAAAATGCTTCCTCGTCGCTACGTTAATGCCAAGGTTCTCTTTTAAGAATACAGTAGTTAGTTATACGCGTGATGGTCACCCTTTCCCAATCGGGAATTCCCGTTTTGCAGAATCCCGTTTCGCAGAATCATAATACTCTTAAAAAATTTAACATTGCAGAAGTTAAAGAGGCATGCCTAATTGGAAGTAATTTGTGATTACTGAGCGGTTTCTGATATGTGTTTACCTGCAGCGAGCGAGGCACGTAATTTGAAAAAAAAAATTATTGTGCAAAACGGGTGTTTGTCTATAAATGTCTGACCATTATCATGTTTAGGCACACAAATGTTTCGTGTTCCTAAAATTTCGTGAATGGTATTTGCCGAAACGGGATTGGCCCATGAGGCAAAAACTAATAATCAGCTTTTTATTTTGGCGAAACGGGATTCGGCGAAACTGGATTTGGCAAAACGGGACGTAACCGAGCTACCTTTCCTCTGATGAACCATGTTTACCTAATGAACCCTGTTTCTTTCAGGCCCCTATCCCTCCTTAGTTCTTCTTAACTCTCCTACAATTTTTTTTCCTGACCCCCTCCCTCTTTTTTCCGTTCTCTCCAGTTTTTTTCTATACCACACGCCATGGCTGTTTGCTATGACGTACATATCACGTGACTGGGCTAGTCCAATCAGACGGCAAAACAGCCGTTGTTCTCGTTCGTCATTGGCTAACTCATGGTGACGTCACGGCGAACAGCCATTGCGTATGGTTTAGTTGTGCTTCCCGCATCTCTATTTTCACTTCGTAACCATATTAACGAATTGCCCTGGCTGTAATTCCATCTACACTGCACATCTGCCAGAACCTCGTTTTTGATGCCATCTGCTCACCATACTTCTTCTCTGTCACAGTGCGGTTGTCCTCCCATCTGCCTAGGTATGTGCAAGTATAGGGGGTCGCAACTGTACCATAAACAATGCCACGTTCCAACCTTCGCACTTTGTGTTCCGTACGGCGCTTGGCCGACGCCGGTAATGCCAACATGGCGCCATCTAACTTCTGATGCTCGTCTAAATCACAATTTTAAGCGAAACGTTCTATGTGTGGTATTTGGAATAGCTTCTATTATCTACGTTATAAGGCAACGTAACGTAGCGAACACACGCCACCCCCCCCCCCCCCCCCAAGCAAAACGACGACAACGGCCACCCCTATACAATTAAAACGGGCGAGCGTGTCAATTCTGTGGCCAGAAGATGAAACTGGTACGTTGTTGCCTGGAAAATTGAAAATTGGCACTTTGTTGGCCTCGACTAACAATCTGCTCTTCTCGGTCATCTCAGCGGCAATTCTTACACGACGCTCACGAAGGACAGTTATTTTTCACACAGCACTTTTTCGCTCAAGCTAAAGCGATAAACAGGGTTTTTTTTTTTGGGGGGGGGGGGGTGAATAAAGAATGTCCGTGTTGGGGCAGTGCGCCTGTTAGCCCTCTTTGGAAAATAAAGAGATTGGGA
>JAHWFP010140499.1:30338-44589 GCA_023313725.1 Lithobius niger | reverse complement strand
TTCACTAAGAGTCTTCTTAATATTTTAAAACTCGTAACAAAAAAAAAACTTCCATCATACAAGATGTGAAAAGCAAGACCATAGTTTCTTGCTAGTTTTGTGTTGATGTAATCATAAAACACTTTGCCACACACTCGGTGAAACATAATGGAAGGGAAGTGAGTCACTAACACCGCACCACACCAATCTCGCCACGAGTTCAGGGCAAAGAGAGTTAAGAATGGGTATCACACCGAGAAAAGGGGAAAAAAATAGGACACTAATTATCGTGCTCTTTTTCAAGAATTTAGTTATTGGCTCCTTCCGAAGCACTCAGACAGATGACCAGACAGGAGAAGCATATTCCTATAATAGACGTACAAAGACCTTAAGATTTGTGTTAAACCAAATGCCAATGTCTTTTTCCTTGTTGACAATTGGCAAGAAGACAGTTTCAAGTTCATAGTGAAAGTCCCAAGTTCCTATGCCAATGAAAAACGGGTGACATTTCTGAATGGACAGCAGAAGTTGCTATATCGCAGACCAGGACTAACCCTTCTCGATTTCCTTTGCAATTGCCATAGACCCGAAGCTGTTCGTATTTGAGCCATCAGTTTTAAGAACGCATGCGATCTTAGGTGTTATAATTTCCAAAACACATGTCATATTTAGCTAGTTTCATGTCAGTTTTTTGCTAGATTTTCGTTAATATTTTCGTAGTTTGTTTAACGTTCTTGCTATTTTGGTGTTAATATTTTGCTAGTTTCATGTTATGTTCTTGCTAGTTTAATGCTAATAATTTACTAGTTTCGTGTTAGTTTCTTGCTATTCCTGTTAAAATTTTGCTAGTTTTGTGTAATGTGTAAGGTTCTTGATTGTTTCGTGTTAATAGTTTGCTAGTTTCGTTTTAGTTTCTTGCTAGTTTAGTGCTAATAATTTTCTAGTTTCGTGTTAATATTTTGCTAGTTTCTTGTTCGTTTATAATAATAAATTCAATTTTCCTGCCCACAAGAGGGACATGGGGGTAGGAATGGGTCGAATTATTAACCACTTACAACCTTACTTTTCTTACTAGTTTCTTACTAGTTTAGTGCTAATAATTTGCTAGTTTCGAGTTAGTTTCTTGCTAGTTCCTGCTAAAATTTATGCTAGGTTTTTGCTTGTTTCGTGTTAATATTTTGCTAGTTTCGTGTTAGTTTCTTGCTAATTTAGTAGTAGATATCCGTGAGCCGTTGTCGATATAACGGTTATAATTGCTCCCGAGCGAGAAACGGCTAGTCCACTATCGAGGGGGTGGAGGGAATCACGAGTGGGCGAAGCTGGTCTCCCACCAGCCCCGAGATAGTGGACTAGCCGTTCGAGCTCAAGAGCAATTATAACCGTTAAATCGACAACGGCTCACGGATATGTATTTTAATGCTAAGGTGTGACGTCGAGCCAACATATCTAGTGATTTGAGATTTAAAAAAAAATTTATTTGAAAATTTTATTTGTGAAACATGACGTAAATTCCTGAACTCAAACTTCCGGTTTTAAACTTCCTGTCTGAGGAAGTCTCCCGTACGCGAGACGTCCCTATATCCAGTCCCAGTCAACGACGTTTGTGTTTAAAGTAAAACCGTATTTTTTCTACTTTATTAGTTTAAATATAGCGTATAAAATGCCTATTCGCTTGAGTCTTGTAGGTTTTTAGGTGTGTTTTAGAAGGTGTCAGTAGGCTAGTTTTCGTACCGTCGGAATGAAAGGTTGTCGGATTCGGCTTGGACCATTCAAGTAGATGGGGGTGAGGAGGGGGCTAGCATCGTACGCGAGGTTTTTTTTTTCGTGTTAGTGCGGAAAATGTCGCCAGGTTACAAATGTGCTGTTCGCTTGAGTAGCGTATGTTTTTAGGTGTATTTAGGTGTGTTTACAGGTGTCGGTAGCCTAGTTTTAGTACTGTCGGAGCGAAAGGTTGGCGGATTGGGCCATTCTTCCATGGGTGAGGTCCTAGCATAGTAGCCTAGGCGTGGTTGTTTTTTTTTTTTTTTCGTGTTAGTACGATAAATGTCGCAGGTTGCAAATGTGCTTATTTATGTTGGTTGAATTTGTGTTGTGTACGGTAGTTTTGCAAAGTATGTCACGTGGTAGAGCAGTGGTTGTGTGGAGCGCAGAAAAAGTGTTAGATTATCAAAAAAAGTGTGGGTTATCAAAATTAACCCACGGTCACGTGTGTGGGTTTTCAGATTAACCGTATATAACGGCTACACTTTTAGCATTGGGATGTGTTGGCGTGACGTCACCACCGTGCATTAAGTGCTAATAATTTACTAGTTTCGTGTTAGTTTCTTGCTGGTTTGTATTAAAATTTTGCTAGTTTCATGTTTGTTCTTGCTTGTTTCGTGTTAATAGTTTGCTAGTTTCGTTTTTGTTACTTGATAGTTTCGTTTTACTTTCTTGCTAGTTTAGTGTCAATAATTTGCTAGTTTCGTGCTAGTTTCTTGCAAATTTATTGCTAATATTTTATTAGTTTCGTATTCGTTTCTTGCTAGTAACTACTAAAATTTTGCTAGTTTCCTGTTAGTTTCTTGCTAATTTTGTGTTGATATAATATAATCTAATAAAGAACTTCACCACACACTCGGTAAAACCTAAGGGAAGAGTAGTGATCCCACTAACACCGCACCACACCAATCTCGCCACGAGTTCGGGCAAAGAGAGCAAAGAATGGTAGCAGACCATGAAAAGGAAAAAAGTTGGGCTACTAATTATCATGCTCTTCTTTTCAAGAATTTAGTTAATGGCTCCTTCAGAAGCACCTAGACAGGCGACCAGAGAGGAGAAGCATATTCCAATAATGGATGTACTAGGGATGTCTCCCAATGTGAAGCATCCATTAACAACAGAAAGCCGGCGAAAGGCAAGCACACTCATCTTTTGGCAATGAAGGGACGATTTAGGATTTGTGGTAAACCAATTGCCAAAGTCTTTTACCTCGTTAAAATTTGGCAGAAAAACATTTTCAAGTTCATACTGAAAGTCCTGAGTTCCCATGCCAATGATAAAAGAGTGATATTTCTGAATGGACAGCGGAAGTTTCAAGATCGTATGCGATCTCAGGTGTTATCAATTTCAAAACACATGTCATATTTAGCTAGTTTTGTGTCAGTTTCTTGGAAGATTTTCTGTAATATTTTCGTAGTTTTGTGTTCGGTACTTGCTATTTTGGTTTTAATATTTTGCTAGTTTCATGTTAGTTTCTTGCGAGTATTACGTTAATAGTTTGCTAGTTTCATGTCAGTTTTTCGTCAGTTATCATTAATATTTTGCTTGTTTCATGTTAGCTTCTTGCTAGTTTCATGCTAAAATGTTGCTAGATTCGTATTAGCTTTGCCAGTTTCGTGTTAATATTTGCTAGTTTCGTGTTATTATTTTGCTAGTTTCGTGTTAGTTTCTTGCTACTTTAGCACTAATAATTTGCTAGTTTCGTGTTAGTTTCTTGCAAATTCGTTGCAAATATTTCGTAAGTTTCGTGTTAGTTACTTGCTATAGCTGCTACTAAAATTTTACTAGTATCGTGTTAGTTTCTTGCAAGTTTTGTGTTAATATAATAATAATATAATAAAACACTTCGACACACACTAGTTTTGCCAGTTTCGGGTTAAAATGTGGTAGTTTCATGTTAGGTTCTTGTTTGTTTCGCATTAATAGTTTCTTAGTTTCGTTCTAGTTTCTTGCTAGTTTAGTGCCAATAATTTACTAGTTTCTTGCTAGTTTAGTGCTAATAATTTGTTGGTTAGTGTTAGTTGCTTGCAAATTTATTGCTACTATTTTACTAATTTCGTGTTAGTTTCTTGCTAGATCTTGCTAAAATTTTTCTAATTTCCGTTAGATTCTTGCTAGTTTTGTGTTGATATAATATTTATATAAAAACACTTCGCCACACACTCAGTGAAATATAATGGAAGGGGAGTGAGTCACCAACACCATACCACACCAAGCTCACCACGAGTTCGGGACAAGTTAGAATACCGAATATCATGCCCTTCTTTTCAAGAATTTAGTTAATGGCACAGAAGCAGAGTGACGAAAACCGGCCTTAGTCGCCATACAGACTGTGGCGGAACTGAAGGTAACTAAATTGGTATTACCTGAAAACCGAGGAAAAAGTTGTCTACAGTCAACTGTTGATCCCTGGACCGGCAACTTCCATGGACGACTGCGTATACCATGAAGGTTTGGCTCCGTAACAAAATAAAGCAAGTAAACTTGAAGAAGCCCAGTACGATTTTATACTTTAAAATGAGATCGAACCTCAGTCTTCTAAGTTCTAGGAGTTCAAGTCCCGTAAGCTCCATTCATTTGATGTGGTTGAGTTTGCGAAAACTGGGAAGAACCCTAATAAACCTTCAGTGAATAGACTCAATATAATCAATGTTGCTCAAGAAATGTGGCGACTAGGGATGCACCGAATATTCGGTAATTATTCGGTATTCGGCCTATTCGGCCAAAAATTCCAGTATTCAGTATTCGGCCGAATACTGATTTTGGCCGAATAGTGATAATCGGTGTTCGGCCGAATACTGATTTTGGCCGAATAGTGATATTCGGTATATGGCCGAATACTGATTTTGGCCGAATAGTGATATTCGGTATTCGGCCGAATAGCGTTAAGATTTGTTGGTATTCGGCCGAATATTTTTAGTATAAATTTATGTAATTGTGTGAATGCAGGAACGTTTAGCTAAGCATTTACTTTTTGGTTTGTGAGGAATTGTCTTCTGACATTTCTAAAAGAACGAAAAAATGATCAAATATGTTTAAATTACAGGTATTCGGTCAAGTATTCGGCCGAATAATTCGGTATTCGGCCTATTCGGCCATTATTCGGCACAGAACCGAATAATTCGGTATTCGGCCGAACATGTAAATTGTTTGGTGCCGAATATTCGTAGTAGTTTAACTATTCGGTTGTATATTCGGTATTCGGTTGAGTATTCGGTTATATATTCGGTATTCGGCAACTTAAGTATTCGGTTGTATATTCGGTATTCGGTATTCGGTATTCGGTATTCGGCAAATTTTGTATTCGGTGCATCCCTAGTGGCGACCAGACAGAAGAAGCATATTCTAATAATCACATACAAAGATCTTAAAAGCCCAAACCTTTTTAGGGATGTCTCCCGATGTAAAACATCCGTTCACAACCGCAAGCCGGCGAAAGGCAAGCACACTCATCTTTTGACAATGAAGGGACAACTTAAGATTTGAAGTAAATCAAATGCCAAGGTCTTTTACCTCATTGACATTTGACAAATAGACATTTTCAAGTTTATAGTGAAAGTCCTGAGTTCCCATGCTAACGAAAAAAGAATGACATTTCTTAATGGACAGCAGAAGTTGTCGTATTGCAAAGCAAGACTCACCCTTCTCGATTTCCTTTGCAATTGCCATAGACCCGAAGCTGTTTGTATTTGAGCCACCAATTCGTATTTGATCTTAGGTGTAAAAATTTTCAAATCACGTGTCATATTTTGCTGGTTTCATTTTGCTAGTTTTTTTACTTTCTCCATTCTACACGGACTAGTTGATGCAGATCCAAAAACCTTTTCTGTGTCCGAGGTAATGCATATACCAGAAGACACCCACTTAAACTTACCGTCGCAAAAATGAAAAGAGACTGCCCAAAATTCTTCTTCTCAAACCGTGTTGTACAGCCATGGAATTCCTTTGCGTCCGAGTTGGTGATGTTGCGTAGTCTTCATCAGTTCAAACGGGGTCTCAAAAAAGTTGATCTTTCCATGTTTTTAAAGTGTTTTTGATCTTATTTGATATTGTATCTGTACTTTAATTTTTGATCACAAACATTTCGACGACGCAGCCCAATGGGTCTAGAAATTATAAATCTTTTTTAAAATTAGTAGGGGCTAGTGTTAGAGGGTAATGTTCTATCCCTTCCAGTTTCCTTTTACCATTTTTTTTTGGTAATAAAGCTGTTATATTATTATATTATATTATGTTAGTTTCATTCTAGATTTTCGTTAATATTTTGCTAATTTTGTGTCAGGTTCTTGCTATTTTGGTGTTAAAGGTACATCCCGTCTGCCTTATAACATTCCGCCTACCTTAAAACAGCCACGCGCAGATCGCCATCCTTGCATGTTACCATCGCCAAGATCAACTGAGATTGTAGCTGCGTTCCTCGCGGCAAGGAATGCAGCTGCTGTCTTAGTTGGCCTTGCGCCTAATAGACGAACTTAATTAAAAACGAAGCCGTTACAGTGCACACATAAAAGTCCAAACGACGTATTGGTGAAAACAGGTTCTCATCAAGTTTTCAATAAAAATTAAAATTAAAAAATACATGGCAATGTACTGCCAAGTCAACCCATCAACAAGTGACACCCATAAAACATTAAAATTCTAAAACACAAGTCATAAAACCCTCTTAATATCTCCTTTCAAAAAAGGAAAGACAAACGAGGCGGGCCATGAAACCCAGTCCCTCAGCTTAGCATACCAAGCTTGAAAGACCAGGCTTATGCAAATGTGAGACCAACGAGAACTTCAGGCCATGTCCACTTCAAATCAGGGCAGGTTATGTTGGAAATTTGCGTGCCTACCTGTTAATCTTAAGTGTGTTTATAACTTGGAATTATTCTTTGAGATATTTACTGTCTGGTACCAAGTGTTTATGTACGGGTGGCTGATGGGTGAGAATAATCATGGATTCAGGGTTAATTCTTGCTCTAGAATTTTTTTTCTGTGATCAAAATTTGGATTTTATCAAGTGCGGGGGTGTGCCCTGTGGAAAGTTTAAGTGGTGAAGTGCCTGTAGCAAAACAATCCTGCACAAGTGAATTAGACTCTACGTGTAACTTAAAATTAGATTTATGTGAAGAAATTATCTCCTTTAATTTTTGTAGATTTTGGCTGACGTACGTGGATGGGCACGAGACTTCTCCACACGGGATCCTATAAATAGTATTGCGTGTGTTCAAAACGTCGTCGGCTTTGTTATTGTTTTGGTTTTGCCTGGTAAGCTGCTGCAGGATTAGCTGATTTCTGACACTAGTCTGATATCATTTGCTCCAAATTTTATCTTTAACATTTCTGAGATACCCTGCACGTAAGGCAAAGTGACATAATTCTCGGGAGGGGGAAGCGTGATTTTTCTAGGTTTTAACGCTTTACCGATAAATTGGTCAATGTAACCTTGATAAAAAAAACTGCACACCTTGCTGCAGGATATGATAGACAGAATTGCTACTGGACAACTCAAAACTGCGCTCGAAGCATAAACATCTCACCACAGCACTTCTACCCCACCACCCCACCCCTCCCTCCCTCCCAAATAGCTGACTCCTCCGGTTTCCAAACGTTCCCACGAAATAAGTGACTACACAACGTCTCTAGTAAATCTGTTGATCAAATCACGTTAAAGCTTTTAGAAAAAGATCGGAATTTGTCCCTACTCCGACAATCGACACAACTATTCCAAATTTTGTGCAAAACTCGAAGCAGGCCTCAGTTTTGTCCCCAACAGGTAAGTCAGAGGAGCTGCTCTATCCGATCTGAAAACAGCCAAGAAACATCTACTTCCAATTTTACCGCAGCATGAACTTGCTAGCATTTGGGCCTTTAAAAAGGCCAGTTCCATTTGTATATATAAAGCCGTTAAATGTAATGTATGGTCTTACTTGACTCAAAGCAGCTATGTGCAACCATTCGTGACGAACTAAAAAATGATCCGATAAAAAAGAAATTGCTTACAACCCTCTCAGTAGATGCACTGCTAAGAGATTTTTTTTTTTTTTGCAGAGTTGGTTTTTGACGAAAAATTCAACCCAAAGTGCTTTTACTGTAAAAAAAACCTTCCAATTGTCCCCCCCCCCCCCCTCGCATTTTTCCGCAAGTGAAAACCCATAAGCAGGGTTTTCCTCTAATGATTATTGCGAGTGGAAAGCATGCACCTAATATTGAATTGGCAAGGATTTTGGCACCTATCCTAAAGTTTTTAGCAGAAGGTGTTGGGCACAGCTCCTAATGCATTAAAGATTATTAGCGACTTGGAAGGCGCGAAGGTTGCGGATGGTTTCGAATTCGTCTCATTTGATGTTGAAAAGATGTTTCCCTCGTTTGATCAGGAACTTATTATTGATAAAGTCTGTGCTAAACTCAGATCGGGACCCCTGCCACCCATGCTTCAGGAAATGGGTTGGGATGAGGGTCTGCTCACGCGAGCCATTCGGATCATTGTTGAAACCATGTTTTTCACTTTTGATCAAACGTTTTTTGAACAGGTAAATGGTGTCACGATGGGGAGCCACCTCTTCACTTACTCTTGTGATATTGTTCTTAACTCAATAGACAGGAAACTCCTTCAGTAATTTCTGCTTATTAAATACTACGAACGCAACATTAATGACAGCCGTGCACTTATTCCTTCTGCTCTTAAAGCAGGCGCATTAAAGTTTCTCAACGGTCTTACCCCATCGCTCGCTTTTACCACGGAAACTGCAAACGATCACGGAATACCATTCCTAGACACCACAGTAATTATTAATCCCAGCAAAAAAATCGATTTCACAGACTGTAGAAAACCAATGCAGTCGATTAGGATAGGGGGGGGGGGATTGAGGCTTAATGGCACGTCGACAACTTGGTCATTAGCGCCAACCTCACGATTAGGATACTTAATTTTCATTCATACGTGGTTCCCACTACAAAAGTAACGTCATCATCAACGAAGTGAAACGCATTGTATCGCATACTAGTAATTATTGTCATCTTTCAGAGGCAGAATTCAAATATACCTTACAGAAGTACTTGGAAAACGGGTTTTCCCTCGGTTACATTGACCAACTTATCGGTAAAGCGTTAAAACCTAGAAAAATCACGCCACAGAGAATTATGCCACTTTGCCTTACGTGCAGGGTATCTCAGAAATGTTAAAGAAAAAACTTGCAGCAATTGATATCAGACTAGTGTCAGAAAATCATCTAAGCCTGAAGCAGCTTACCAGGCAAAACCAAAACAATAACAAAACAGACGACGTTTTGAACACATACATTACTGTTTAAAGAACTTGTGTGAAGAAGTCACGTGCCCACTTATATCGGCCAAAGTCTACAAAAAAATCAAAGGAGTGAATTTCTTCACATAAATCTAATTTTAAGTTACATGTAGAGTCAAATTCACTTGTGCAGCATTGTTTTGCCACAGGCACTTCACATAAACTTTCCATAGGGCACACCCCCCACACTTGATAAAGTCCCAATTTTGTTTATAGAAAAAAATTCTAGAGGAAGAATTAACCTTGAATCCTTGGTTATTCTCAACCATCAGCCACCCGTACATAATCACTTGGTACCAGATAGTAAATACCTCAAAGAATAATTCCAAGTTATAAACACACTTAAGATTAACAGGTAGGCACGCAAATTTCCAACATAACCTGCCCTGATTTGAAGTGGACATGGCCTGAAGTTCTCGTTGGTCTCACATTTGCATAAGCCTGGTCTTTCAAGCTTGGTATGCTAAGCTGAGGGACTGGGTTTCATGCTCCGCTTCGTTTGTCTGCCTTTTTTGAAAGGAGACATTTGGAGGTTTTTATGGCCTGCGTTTTAGAATTTTAATGTTTCATGGGTGTCACTTGTTGACGTGTTGACTCGGCAGAACGTTGCCATGTATTTTTTAATTTAAATTTTTTATTGAAAACCTGATGAGAACCTGTTTTCTCCAATACGTCGTTTGGACTTTTAAGGCACCTTTGCACTGTAAAGGTTTCGTTTTTAATTGATCTAACATTGGTGCTGCTTTTCCTTCAATTAATAGACGAACTAGCATGAATGCATTAATTGTGTATTCACAAACCAGAATGATTTTTGTATTTTAAAATCACACTTCATAATTTTTGACGTTAGTATCTTATAATTTTTCTTCGGCGGTGTATTGGCATAAATAATTTTAACTTTTACTGCATTACTCTTTAGTTTTTTGATCTTGTGGTAATTATTATCAAATGATTAAAAATTAGCATATGCAGACACACTCACTTACAACATCAAGGTTATTGTAAACGTGCAAAGGATCATTTATTCACAGGGTGCTAATAAATATAGTTCCCAATATTCAACAGAAAACCTCCTAGACGCCACATATTAAAACGGATTTTTAGCAAGGGATTGACTAACGGTAAGTAAATAGAACTTTGGGGCTGTACGTGATGAGGAGGATCCAGAAAAAATGGGGCTTGAAGAAATGTATCTTTAATATTTTGTTAGTTTCGTGTTAATATTTTGCTATTTTCATGTTAGTATCTCGCGAGTATTCCGTTAATATTTGGATAGTTTCATGTTAGTTTCTTACCATTATCCTCAATATTTTGCTTGTTTCGTGTTAGTTTCTTACTAGTTTCACGTTAATATTTAGTAATTTCGTGTTAGGTTCTTGCTAGTTTGGTGTTAATATTTTGCTAGTTTCGTGTTAATTTCTTGCTAGTTTAGTGCTAATAATATGCAAATTTCGCGTTGGTTTCATGCTAGTTCCTGCTAAAATTTTGGTAGTTTCATGTTAGGTTCTTGCTTGTTTCGTGTTAATAGTTTGCTAGTTTCGTTTTAATTTCTTGCTAGTTTCGTATTAGTTCCTTGCTAGTTCCTGCTAAAATGTTGCTAGTTTCATGTTATGTTCTTGCTAGTTTCGTGGTAATAGTTTGCTAGTTTCGTGTTAGTTTCTTGCAAATTTATTGCTAATATTTTCCTAGTTTTGTGTTAGCTTCTTGCTACTTCCTGCTAAAATTTTGCTATTTAGTGTTAGTTTCTTGCTAGTTTTGTGTTCATATAATAATAATAATATCATTTTGCCACGCACTCGGTGAAACGTAACAGAAGGCGAGTGAGTCACCTGCACCACACCACACCAATCTCGCCACGAGTTCGGGACAAAGAGAGCTAAGAATGGGTAGCAGACCGAGGAAAGGGAAAAAAGACACCGATTATCATGCTTTTCTTTTTCAGAATTTAGTTAAAGGCTCCTTCAGAAGCACCCAGACAGGCGACCAGACAGGAGGAGCATACTCCAATAATGGACGTGCAAAGACCTTAAAAGCCCTGACCTTCTTAGGGATGTCTCCTGGTGTGAAGCATCCATTCACAACCACAAGCCGGTGAAAGGCAAGCACACTCATCTTTTGGCAATGAATGAACGACTTAAGATTTGTGGTAAACCAAATGCCAATGTCTTTTACCTCGTTAACATTTGGCAAAAAGACTTCTTCAAGTTCATAGTGAAGGTCCCGAGTTTCCACGACAATAAAAAAAAGTGACATTTCTGGATGGATAGCAGAAGTTGCCATAGCACAGATCAGGACTCACCCTTCTCGATTTCATCTGCAATTGCAATTGACCCGAAGCTGTTTGTATTTGTGCTACCAGTTTCAAGTTCGTATGCAATCTTAGGTGTTATAATTTTCAAAACACATGTCATATTTAGCCAGTTTCGTGTTAGATTCTTGCTAGATTTTCGTTAATATTTTCGTAGTTTTGTGTTAGATTCTTGCTATTTTAATGTTAATATTTTGCAAGTATGGTGTTAATATTTTGCTCGTATCATGTTAGTTTCTTGCGAGTATTGCATTAATATTTTTCTAGTGTCAAGTTAGTTATCATCATGCCAGTTATCATCAATATTTTGCTTATTTCGTGTTAGCTTCTTGCTAGTTTCATTCTAAAATTTTCTTAGGTTCGTATTAGTTTTGCTAGTTTCGCGTTAATATTTGCTAGTTTCGTGTTAGGTTCTTGATAGATTCGTGTTAATAGTTTGCTAGTTTCATGTTAGTTTCTTGCTAGATTTGTTTTGATATAATATTAATACAATAAAACACTTCGCCAAACGCTCGGTGAAATGCAACATAAGGGAATGAGCCACTGACACTGCACCACACCAAACTCGCCACGCGTTCGGGGCAAAGAGAGCTAAGAATGGGAATCAGACCGAGAAAAGGAAAAAGTTATAATACCTATTTACATGCCCTTCTTTTCAAGAATTTAGTTGATGGCTCCTTCAGAAGCATGCAACGAAAGATGGCTTTAGTCTCCATACAGAGCTGTGGCGGAACTGAAGGTATCTAAATTGGTATTACTTGAAAGCTGAGGAAAAAATTGTCTGAAGTCCAGTATTGATCCCTGGGCCAGCAACTTCCATGGATGACTCACGTTCCATGAAGGTTTGGTTGCCTAACAAAAGAAAGGCAGGCCAACCTAAAGAAGGCCACGTAGGATTTTGTACGTTGAGATGAGATCCAACTTCTGTTTTCTAAGGTCAAGGAATTCAAGTCCCGTAAGCTGCAGTCATTTGATGTGGTTGAGTTTGCAAAAACCTGTAAGACCCCTAGTAAATCTTCGCTGAAAAGACTCAATATGATCAATGTCGCTCAATAAATGTGGCGACCAGGCAGTAGAAGCATATTCCAATAATGGATGTACAAAGACCTTAAAAGCCCAACCTTTTAGGGATATCACACGATGTAAAGCATCCGTTTACAACCACAAGCCAGTGAAAGGCAAGCACACTCATCTTTTGGCAATGAAGGTACGACTTAAGATTTGTGGTAAACCAAAGGACTTTTACCTCGTTGACATTTTGCAAAAAAACATTTTCCAGTTCATAGTAAAAGTCCTTAGTTTCCATGCCAATGAAAAAAGAGTGACATTTCTGAATGGAAAGCAGAAATTGCCATAGCGCAGACCAGGTCTCACCCTTCTTGATTTCCTTTGCAATTGCCATAGACCCGAAGCTGTTCGTATTTGAGCCACTAGTTTTAAGTCGAATGCGATCTTAGGAGTAAGAATTTTCAAAATAAACGGCATATTTTGATAATTTTCGTTTTTTAGATTTTCGGTAATATTTTGCTTATTTGGTGTTAGGTTCTTGCTATTTTCGTGTTAAAGGTACATCCCGCCTGCCTTACAACAATCTGCCTGCTTTAAAACAGCCATGCGCGGATCACCATCGTGCATGTTACGATCCCAAAGGTTAACTTAGATTGTACCTACGTTCCTCGCAGCAAGCAATACAGGGGGGGGGGGGGGTTGAGACTTAATGGCGCGTCGACAACTTGGTCATTAGCGCCAACCTCAGTCACAGTGCAGTGGTCCGGGTTGCCACTGCACCACACATTACAGAGATGTTATTCAAACCCCTAATCTAAATCTTGTCATACATCTGTACCTCCTGCAAAAATTGAAAAACACCGGACAGGAGGACAGACTTATCGCCCAACTGACGCGCAATGTCATGCGGAAGATGGAAACGACGACGAACACCATCAAGATGGCGACAATCAACAAGTAAGTGCCGGACCGTAAGTGGCCGTCGACACCAAGAACATCCCGGCGGGTCAACCACCCGCAAAATGAAACAGTGAGTAAGTCGGGTGTGACCAATTCGCAAATGGGCCAACACAACCCCCTCACGGCGACTGCGGCGACACGCCGAGTGCCACTCCTCGACAGTGCCTTTAATGGCCCGTAACTTATTACCGTCCTGTCTGTCCCACAAGGTTTGCCAAAAAGCGTGTAACCTCAGACGCAGAGTTGGAAAGGCATCTGAGGGAACAAGGCTGAGATCCCTACCGAGAGGGCCAGAAAGGGCCCCTTTCGCAGCAGAATCAGCTTGTTCATTCCCTGCTATCCCAACATGGCCCGGGATCCAGCAGAAAAACACGGTTTTCCGCTGGCCAGGCAAGCGGGAAAGCAAATCTTGGACACGTTGTGTCAAGGGGTTCCGAGGCACACGCCACGCCAACGTCGGACTTCGACCCATCAGTAAACAGGCGCTGATAACCGGCGTACTGAGAACTCAGCCGCCGGAACTCCTGTAAGTACCTTGCTGGTAGAGTGGAACCCTTCGGGAGGGACGCCAGAGCAAAAATGAACCTGCCACCTGGGACAAGCCAAGGGGCAACTGGCATTCTCCCAAGCCTCAAGACGCAGGGCATTTCAAAGGCTATCTCCTGACAGGACTGCTGGAGCCTATCGCTGAAATCACCCTTACCCACCCTGCGTCTACCGACTCGCAAGTCTGGCCCAAAAACCATGGACCAAGCAGGACAAAAAGCAATACAGCTATTGTCTCACTTGGACATGCGCCTAACAGATGAACTAGCATGAACGCATTAATTATGTCATCACAAACCGGAATGATTTTCGTATTTTAAAATCACATTTTATAGTTTTTTATGTTAGTATCTTATAATTTTTCTTCATAGAAATAGAAATAAAGAGATTGACGGTGC
>JAHWFP010140499.1:0-25338 GCA_023313725.1 Lithobius niger | reverse complement strand
TGGCCTCCGAATTTTCTTGAAGAGACCAGAGTTTGTATGTGAATGATATGGTTCATTCATTTTTTTTTTAATCATTATATGACAAGGACTAGAGTAAGCGGTTTCACCCTTCTAGTGCCCTACCACCTTTGTGTGGTTAAACCTTTTATTATTATTATTATAGGTTCTTGCTATTTTGGTGTTAATATTTTGCTAGTTTCATTTTTGTTTCTTGCGAGTATTAAGTTAATATTTTGAAAGTTTCATGTTAGTTTCTTGCTAGTTTCAGGCTAACATTTTGCTAGGTTCGTATCAGTTTTGCTAGTTTCGCATTAATATTTGCTGGTTTCGTGTTAATAATTTGCTAGTTTCGTGTTAATAATTTGCTAGGTTCGTGTTATTTTCTGGCTAGTTTAGTGCTAATAATTTGCTAGTTTCGTATTAGTTTATTGCTAGTTTAGTGTTTATAATTTGTTGGTTCCGTGTTAGTTTCTTGCAAATTTATTGCTAATATTTTGTAAGTTTCGTGTTAGTTTCTTGCTATAGCTCCTGCTAAAATTTTACTAGTTTCGTGTTAGTTTTGCTAGTTTCGCATTAACATTTGCTAGTTTTGTGTTATGTACTTGCTAGTTTCGTGTTAATAATTTGCTAGTTTCGTGTTGGTTTCTTGCAAATTAATTGCTAATATTTTGCTAGTTTCGTGTTAGTTTCTTGCTTGTTCCTGCTAAAATTTTGCTTGTTTCATGTTAGGTTCTTGGCAGTTATCGTCAATATTTTGTTAGTTTCTTGCTAGTGTCATGCAAAAATTTTGCTAGTTTCGTATTAGTTTTCTTTCTAGTTTCGCATTAATATTTGCTAGTTTATCCTGTTAGGTTCTTGCTAGTTTCGCGTTAATATTTGCTAGTTTCGTGTTAGTTTCTTGCTAGTTTAGTGCTAACAATTTGCTAGTTACATGTTAGTTTTTGGCAAATTTATTACAGATATTTTGTTAGTTTCGTGTTAGTTTCTTGCTATAGTTCCTGCTAAAATGTTACTAGTTTCTTGTTAGTTTCTTGCAAGTTTTGTGTTAATATAATAATAATATAATAAAACACTCTGTCACACACTCGGTGAAACATAACGGAAGGCGAGTGAGTCACCAATACCAATCTCGCCACTAGTTCGGGGCAAAGAGAGCTAAGAATGGGTATCAGACCGAGAAAAGGAAAAAAAGATATAATACCTATTTACATGCCCTTCTTATCAAAATTTAGTTAATGGCTCCTTCAGAAGCATGCGATGAAAGCTGGCCTTAGTCTCCATGCAGACTGTGGCGGAACTGAAGGTATCTTGATTGGTGTTACCCAAACGGAGGAAAAAATTGTCTACAGTCAAAAGTTTATCCCTGGACCGTGCGTACCATGAAGGTTTGGTTGCCTAACAAAAGAAAGGCAGGTCAACTTGAAGAAGGCCACGCAGGATTTTGTACGTTAAGATAAGATCCAACCTCAGTCTTCTAAGATCAAGGAGTTCAAGTCCTGTAAGCTCCAGTCGTTTGATGTGGTTGAGTTTGCGAAAACCGGTAAGACCCCTAGTGAACCTTCACTGAATAGACTCAGTACGATCAATAAATGTGGCGACCAGACAGGAGAAGCATGTTCCAATAATGGCCGTACAAAGACCTTAAAAGCCCAGAACGTCGTTGGGATGGTTTCCGATGTGAAGCATCCATTCACGACCGCAAGCTGGCGAAAGGCAAACACTTGACATTATTGGTAAACGATCATCGTTTTAAGGTACATTCAGTCTGACTTAAAGCAGCCACGCACAAACTGCCATTCGCGCGCATGTTACAATCGCCAAGGTCAACTGAGATTGTAGCTGGGTTCTTCGCAGCGAGTATCGCAGCTACTGTCTCAATTGGCCTTGCGACTAATAGACGAACTAGCATGAATGCATTAATTGTGTCGTCACAAAACGTAATAATTTTCGTATTTTAAAATTATACTTTATAATTTTTAATGTTAGTATCTTATATTTTTTCCTTCGTGATCTATTGGCATAAATAATTTTAATGTTTACCGCATTAGACTTTTAGTTTTTTGATCTCGTAGAAATTATTATCAAACGATAAAAATTAGTACATGCGAACAGACTCACTTGAAACATCAAGGTTATTGTAAGCATGCAAAGGATCATTTATTCACAGGATGCTAATAAATATAGTTCCCAATATTCAAAAGATACTCTCTTAGATGCCACATTTCAAAACGGTTTTTAGGAAGGGATTGACTAACGGTAAGTAAATAGAACTTTGGGGCCATACTTGATGCGGAGGATCGAGAAAAATGGCACTGGGAGGAATGTACCTTTAATGTTTTGCTAGTTTTGTGTTAATATTTTGCTAGTTTCGTGTAAATATTTTTTCTAGGTTCGTGTTAGTTCCTTGCTAGGTTAGTGCTAATAATTTCCTAGTTTTGCGTTAGTTTCTGAAAAATTTATTGCTAATATTTTGCTAGTTTCGTGTAGGTTTCTTGCTAGTTTAGTGCTAACAGTTTGCTAGTTTCGTGTTAGTTTCTTGCTAGTTCCTGCTAAAATTTGGCTAGTTTCATGTTAGTTTCTTGCTAGTTTTGTGTTAAAATAATAATAATATAATAAAACACTTCGCGTCACAATCGGTGCCAGTTTCTTGCCAGTTACCGTATCATCAATATTTTGCTTGTTTTGTGTCAGTCTCTTGAAAGTTTCGCGTTATAATTTGTTAGTGTTGTGTTAAGTTCCTGCTACTTTCGTGTTAATATTTTGCTAATTTCTTGTGAGTTTCTTGCCAATTTACTGCTAATAATCCGCTAGTTTTGTGTTATTGTTGTGCTAGTTCATCCTAAAATTTTGCTAGTTTCATGTTAGTTTCTTGCTAGTTTTGTGTCATTATAATAACACTTCACCACACACTCGGTGAAACGTAACGATAGGGTGAAACTAATGCCGCACTACACCAATCTCGCCACGAGTAGGGGCAAAGAGCACCTAGAATGGGTAACAGCGAGAAAAGGGAAAAAAGTAGGAAACCGAATATCATGCTCTTCTTTTCAAGAACTTAGTTAATGGATACTTCAGACGCATATGACGAAAGCCGGCCTTAGACTCCGTACATATTGAGGGGGAACTGAGGGCATTCTAAATTGGTATTAGACGAACCGAGAAAAAAATTGTCCACAGTCAAGTGTTGATGCCTGGGCCGGAACTACCACAGACGACCGCATGTACCATGAAGGTTTCGCTACCTAACAAAATAATGGTAGGTCAAACTGAAGAAGCCCACTTTAAGGATGAGATCGAACCTCAGTCTTCTAAGTTCAAGGGGTTCAAGTTCAAGGGGACCTCAGTCTTCTAAGTTCAAGTCCCATAAGCTCCAGTCGTTTGATGTGGTTGAGTTCACACAAACCGGAAGAACCCTAGTAAACCTTCACTTAATAGACTCAATACAACCAATGTCGCTCTATAACTGTGGAGACCAGACAAGGAGAATCCTATTACAATAATGGACGTACAAAGACCTTAACTGCCCAACCTTTTTAGGGATGTCTCCCGATGTGAAGCATCTATTTACGACCGCAACTCGTCTTTTGGCAATGAAGGGACGACTTAAGATTTCTAGTAAACCAAATGCCATGGTCTTTTACCTCGTTGATATTTGGCAAAAAGACATTTTCAAGTTTATAGTGATTCCCGAGTTCCCATGCCAATCAAAAAAGAGTGACATTTCTGAATGGACAGAGGTTGCCATAACGCAGACCAGGACTCACCGTTTTCGATTTCCTTTGTAACTGCCGTAGACCCGAAGCTGTTCATATTTGAGCCACCTGTTTTGAGATCGTATGCGATCTTAGATGTAAGAATTTTTAAAACACATGCCATATTTTGCTAATTTACTGTTAGTTTCTTGTTAGATTTTTGTTAATATTTTGCTTGTTTGGTGTTAGGTTCTTGCTGTTTTTGTGTTAATATTTTGCTAGTATGGTGTAAATATTTTGCTAGTATGGTGCAAATATTTTGCTAGTTTCATGTTTGTTTCATGCGAGTATTGCGCTAATATTTTTCTAGTTTCATGTTGGTTTCTTGCCAATTATCGTCAATATTTTGCTTGTTTCGTGTTAGCTTATTGCTAGTTTCATGCTAAAATTTTGCTAGTTTCTCTTAAGTTTGAGTAGTTTCTAGTTAATATGTGCTAGTTTAATGTTAGGTTCTTGCTAGTTTCGTGTTAGTTTCTTTCTATAGTTACTGCGGAAACTTTGCTAGTTTCATGTTATTTTCTTGCTAGTTTTCTGGTAATATGATAATAATATAATAAAACACTTGGCCACACACCCGGTGAAATGTAACGAAAGGAGAGTGAGTCACTAACACCTCACCACACCAATGTCACCATGGGGTTGGGGTAAAGAGAACTAAGAATGGGTAGCAGACTGAGAAAAGAAAAAAAAAGGATACCGATTATCATGCTCTTCTTTTCAAGAATTTAGTTAATGGCTCCTTCAGAAGCTCCTAGACAGCGACCAGAAGAAGCATATTCCAATAATGGATGTACAAAGACCTTTTCAGGGATGTCTCTCGATGTGAAGCATCCACTCACGACTGCAAGCCGGTGAAAGGCAAGCAAACTCCTCTTTTGGCAATGAAGGGATGACTTAAGATTTGTGTTAAACGAAATTCCAATGTCTTTTACCTCGTTGACAATCAGCAAAAAGACATTTTCAAACTTTCAGTGAAAGTCCTGAGTTCCCATGCCAATGAAAAAAGAGTGACATTTCTGAATGGAAATGAGACCTTGCAGTGGCGCAAACCGGAACTCACCCTTCTCGATTTCCTTTGTAATTGCTCTAGACCCGAAGCAGTTCGCATTTGAGTCACCAGTTTTAAGATTGTATGCGATCTTCGGTGTAAGAATTTTCAAAACAAGTCTTATTTAGAGAGGTTCATGTTAGTTTCTTTCTAGGTTTTCGTTAATATTTTGCTTGTTTTCTATTAGGTTTTTGGTTTTTTTGGTGTGAAAGGTACATCCCACTTGCCTTATAACATTCTGCCTGCCTTAAAACAGCCACGCGCAGATCGCCATCCACGCGCAGATCGCCATCCACGTGTGTTACCATCGCCAAGGTCAACTAAGATTGTACTGCGTTCCTCGCAGCGAGGAATGCAGCTACTGTCTCAGTTGGCCTTGTGCATAATAGATGATCTAGCATGAACGCATTAATGGTTATCATAAACCGGAATGATTTTCGTATTTTAAAATCATTCTTTATAATTTTTGACGTTAGTATCTTATAATTTTTCTTTGGCGATCTATTGGCATAAACCACTTTAATTTTTACAGCATAAGCCTTTTAGTTTTTTGATCTCGTGGTAATTATTATCAAGCGATTAAAAATTAGTACATGCCCATACACACACACATACCTGTAACATCAAGGTTATTGTAAGCGCACAAAGGATCATTTATTCGCAGGATGCTAAAAAATATACTTCCCAATATTCAACAGAAAATCTCCTAGATGCCACAATTTAAAACGGATTTTTAGAAAGAGATTGACTAACGGTAAGTAAATAGAACTTTGGGGCCGTACTTGATGTGAAGGATCGAGAAAAATGGTCTGGCAGGAATGTACCTTTAATGTTTTGCTAGTTTAGTGTTAATATTTTGCTAGTTGCGTTTTAGGTTCTTGCTAGTTTCGTGTTAATATTTTTTCTAGTTTCGTGTTAGTTTCTTGCTAGGTTAGTGCTAATAATTTGTTAATTTCGCGTTAGTTTCTGGAAAATTTATTGCTAGTATTTTGCTAGTTTCGTATTGATTTCGTGCTAGTTTAGTGCTAATAATTTGCAAGTTTTCGTGTTAGTTTCTTGCTAGTTCTTGCTAAAATTTGGCTAGTTTCATGTTAGTTTCTTGTTAGTTTTGCGTTAACATAATAATAATATAATAAAACACTTCGCCACAGACTCGGTGCCAGTTTCTTGCCTGTTTTCATCAATATTTTGTTTGTGTTAGTCTCTTGAAAGTTTCGGGTTAATATTTGCTAGTGTTGTGATAAGTTTGCTGCTAGTTTCGTGTTAATATTTTTCTAATTTCTTGTTAGTTTCTTGCCAATGTAGCGCTAATAATCCGGTAGTTTCGTGTTATTGTTTTGCTAGTTCATGCTAAAATTTTGCTAGTTTCATGTTAGTTTCTTGCTAGTTTTGTGTTAATATAATTATAATATAGTAAAACACTTTGCCACACACTCGGTGAAATGTAACGATAGGGGATTGAGCCACTAATGCCACACTACACCAATCTCGCCACGAGTAGGGGCAAAGAGCGCCTAGAATGGATAACAGACCGAGAAAAGGGAAAAAAAAGTAGGAAACCGAATATCATGCTCTTCTCTTCAAGAATTTAGTTAATGGATCCTTCAGACGCATATGACGAAAGCCGGCCTTAGACTCCGTACATATTGAGGCGGAGCATTCTAATTGGTATTAGACGAATCGAGAAAAAAATTGTTCACAGTCAAGTGTTGACGCCTGGACCGGCAACTACCACGGACGACCGCACGTACCATGAAGGTTTCGCTCCCTAACAAAATAATGGTAGGTCAAACTGAAGAAGCCCACGGTAAGGATGAGATTGAACCTCAGTCTTCTAAGTTCAAGGAGTTCAAGTCTCGTAAGCTCCAGTCGGTTGATGTGGCTGAGTTCACGCAAACCGGGAAGAACCCTAGTAAACCTTCACTTAATAGACTCAATACAACCAATGTCGCTCTATAACTGTGGAGACCAGACAAGAAGAATCCTATTACAATAATGGACGTACAAAGACCTTAACTACCCAAAGCTTTTTAGGCATGTATCCCGAAGTGAAGCACAACGGCTAGCCGGCGGAAGGCAAACACACTCGTCTTTTGGCAATGAAGGGACGACTTAAGATTTGTGGTAAACCAAATGCCAAGGTCTCTTCCTCATTGACATTTGGCAAACAGACATTTTCAAGTTTATAGTGATTCCTGAGTTCCCATGCCAATCAAAAAAGAGTGAAATTTCTGAATGGACAGCAGAAGTTGCCATAGCGCAGACCAGGACTAACCCTTCTCGATTTCTTTTGCAATTGCCATAGACCCGAAGCTGTTCGTATTTGAGCCATCTGGTTTAAGATCGTATGCGATCTTAGCTGTAAGAATTTTCAAAACACATGTCATATTTTGCTAATTTTCTGTTAGTTTCTTGTTAGTTTTGTTTAATACTTTGCTTGTTTGGTGTTAAGTCCTTGCTGTTTTTGTGTTAATATTTTGCTAGTATGGTGTAAATATTTTGCTAATATGGTGCAAATATTTTGCTAGTTTCATGTTTGTTTCATGCGAGTATTGTGTTAATATTTTTCTATTTTCATGTTGGTTTCTTGCCAATCATCATTAATATTTTTCGTTTCGTGTTAGCTTCTTGCTAGTTTCATGCTAAAATTTTGCTAGTTTCATATTAGTTTTTGTAGTTTCAAGTTAATATTTGCTAGTTTCGTGTTAGGTTCTTGCTATACAGTAGTTTCTGCTGAAACTTTGCCTGTTTCGTGTTATTTTCTTGCTAGTTTTCCGTTAATATGATAATAAAATAATAAAACACTTGGCCACACACACCCGGTGAAACGTGACACCTCACCACACCAATGTCACCACGAGGTCGGGGCAAAGAGAACTAAGAATGGGTAGCAGACCGAAAAAAAGGGGAAAAAAAGGATACCGATTATCATGCTCTTCTTTTCAAGAATTTAGTTAATGGCTCCTTCAGAAGCTCCTAGACAGCGACCAGAAGAAGCATATTCCAATAATGGATGTACAAAGACCTTTTCAGGGATGTCTCCCGATGTGAAGCATCCATTCACAACTGCAAGCCGGTGATAGGCAAGCGAACACATCTTTTGGCAATGAAGGGATGACTTAAGATTTGTGTTAAACCAAATTCCAATGTCTTTTACCTCGTTGACATTCGGCAAAAAGATATTTTCAAGTTTACAGTGAAAGTCCTGAGTTCCCATGCCAATGTAAAAAGAGTGACATTTCTGAATGGAAATGAGACCTTGCAATGGCGCAAACCGGAACTCACCCTTCTCGATTTCCTTTGTAATTGCTCTAGACCCGAAGCAGTGTGTATTTTAGCCACCAGTTTTAAGATTGTATGCGATCTTAGGTATAAGAATTTTCAAAACACATGTCATATTTAGAGAGGTTCATGTTAGTTTCTTTCTACGTTTTCGTTTATATTTTGCTTGTTTTGTGTTAAGTTCTTGCTATTTTGGTGTGAAAGGTACATCCCACCTACCTTATAACATTCCGCCTGCCTTAAAACAGCCACGCATAGATCGCCATCCATGCATGTTACCATCGCCAAGGTAAACTGAGATTGTAGCTGCGTTCCTCGCGGTGAGGAACGCAGCTACTGTCTTAGTTGGCCTTGTGCCTAATAGATGAACTAGCATAAACGCATTAATGGTTATCACAAACTGGAATGAGTTTCGTATTTTAAAAACACACTTTATAATTTTTTACGTTAGTATCTTATAATTTTTCATCGGAGATATATTGGCGTAAATAATTTTAATTTTTGCCGCATTGGTCTTTTAGTTTTTTGATCTCATGGTAATTATTATCAAATGGTTAAAAATTAGTACACGCGCACACACTTGAAACATCACGAGTGCCAAGGATAATTTATCTGCAGGACGCTAATAATTAATATAGTTCCCAATATTCAACAAAAAATCTCCTAGACGCCACTTTTCAAAACGGGTTTTTAGCAAAGGAGTGACTAACGGTAAGTAAATAGAACTTAGGGGCAGTACTTGATGTAGAGTATCGAAAAAAATGGGGCTGGGAAGAATGTAGATATGATATTTTGATAGTTTTATACTAAAATTTTGCTAGTTTCGTATTAGTTTTGTTACTTTCACTTTAGGTTCTTGCTAATTTTGTGTTAATAGTTTGCTAGTTTCGCTTTAGTTTCTAGCAAATTTAATGCTAATATTTTGCTAGTTTCATGTTAGTTTCTTGCTAGTTCCTGCTAAAATTTTGCTAGTTTCTTGTTAGTTTCTTGCTAGTTATGTACTGATGTAATAATAATATAATAAAACACTTCGCCACACACTTGATGAAACATAACAGAAGGGGAGTGAGTCACTAAGACCGCACCACACCAATGTCGCCACGAGTTCAGGGCAAAGAGAGCTAAGAATGGGTAGCAGACCGAGAAAAGGAAAAAAAAGAAAACCGATTATCACGCTCTTCTTTTCAATAATTTAGTTAATGGCTCCTTCAGAAACACCCAGACAGGCGACCATTCAGGAGCGACCAGACAGAAGAAGCATATTCCAACAATGGACGTACAAAGACCTAAAGAGCCCAGACCTTTTTAGAGATATCTCCCGATGTAAAGGATCCGCTCACAAGACGCGAGCCAGCAAAACGTAAGCGAAATCATCTTTTGGCAATGAAGGGACGACTTAAGATTTGTGGTAAACCAAATACCAATGTCTTTTAGCTTATAGTGAAAGTCCTGAGTACCCATGCTAATGAAAAAAGAGTGACATTTCTGAATGTATACCAGATGTTGCCATAGTTAAGACCAGGACCCACCCTACTTTATTTCCTCTGCAATTGCCATAGACCAGAAGCTGTTCGTATCTGAGCCATCAGTTTTAAGATCATACGCGATCTTAGGTGTTATAATTTTCAATACACTTGTTACATTTTGCTAGTTTCGTGTCAGTTTCTTGATAAATTTTCGTTAATATTTTGGTAATTTTCTGTTAGGTTCTTTCAATTTCGGTGTTAATATTTTGCTATTATGGTATGAATATTTTGTTAGTTTCGTGTTAATAATTTTGCTAGTTTCGTGGTAGTTTCTTGCTAGTTTAGTGCTAATAATTTTCTAGTTTCATGATGGTTTCTTGCAAATTTATCACTCGTATGTTGCTAGTATCGTGTTAGGTTATTGCTAGTTTGATGTTATAATTTGCTTTCTTCGTGTTCCTTTCTAGCTAATTTCGTGTAAATACTTCGTAAGTTTCGTGTTAGCTTATTGCCAGTTATCGTCAATATTTTGCTAGTTTTGTCTTATTTTCTAGTTTCGTGTTTTTTCTTGTACGCTTCATATTAGTTTCGCGTTGAGTTCGTATTAGTCAATATTTTGTTGGTTTTCGTGTTAGTTTCGTTGCAGTTTTTTGTTGGTATTTTGCCAGATTCGTGTTAGGTTCTTGCTAGTTTGGTGTTAATATTATGCTAATATCGTGTTAGTTTCTTACTAGTTTCACGTTAATACTTTGCATATTTTATGTTCATGTTCTTGCTGGTTATCATCAATATTTTACTAGTTTCGTGTCAGTTTCTTGCTGGTTTAGCATTACTATTGTTCTGGTTTAGTGTTAGTTTCTTGCAAGTGTTGCATTATTACTTTGCTAGTTTCGTCTTAGTTTCGTGTTAGTTTCTTCATTGGTTTGTGTTGCTACTTTGCCAGTTTCATGTTAGTTTCGTGTTAGCTTTATGCTAAAATTTTGCTAGAAGTTCCTGGCTAGTTTTGTGCTAATATTTTGCTAATTTCGTTTCACTTGCTAGATAATTTGTCGTTAATATTTTTTTAGTTTTTTTCTTAATTTCTTGCTAGTTTCACGTTAATATTTTGCTATTTTTGTGTTAGGTTCTTGATAGTTTAGCGGCAATATTTTGATAGTTTCATGTTAGTTTCTTGCTAGTTTCACGTTAATTCCAAATTGCATCACTATTCTTCAACACAGAAGAAAACATCGTGATGACCATGAAGGTAGATTTCAAGATCAACCATTTCTTCAAGTGGCTTCAAGCTATTGTATACGTATAGCCGTTAACCAAATCCATCCACACGGAACAACTCAAACTACGCTAATGACCCCCGACTTTTTGTTAACCCTATATTTTAAGTGTAGTCTAAGTGGAGCTCTAATCTTCTAGAGTAAGTAGGAGAAATGTCCCTATCTACGTATACAATGAACTCTGTAGCCCAAACGACAGAGAAGCAGCATAAATAGAAATAGAAATAGACGGTGCAAAAGCACCCTCCCCCCACAACCCCAACAAAATTAAGCAACTAGAGCGTCATAGCATGGTTTGAAAGCATTGAGTGAAGGAGCGCAAACAACAGATTGAGGGAGGGGGGAGTTCCAGGTTTGGACAACCCTTTCCGTGAAAAAGTGAAAGCGTAGTTTAGTCCGAGATACAGTGCCATAAATACGGAGTGTGTGGCCACGAGTGAAGTTGACATTTGGAATGAGGGAAAGAACAGGGTCCACATCAAGAAGATCGTGAATAAGTTGGTAGGTAAGTATCATATCGCCACGATGAAAACGATCATGAATGGAGGAAAGCCCAAGTTTACGTAGGAGATCGGAATAAGGTAAGGAACAAATAGTGTGACACCATTTGGTAACGCAACGTTTGCAGTTTTCGAGACGATTAAGTGAGTAAAGATTGTAGGGGCGACATATTTGGGAGCAGTAACCAAAGACTGGGAGGAGAAACGTTTTATATAAAATAGCAAACAGGGAGGGTGTAAGGGTGGAGAAAGGTTTCAGCAGAAAATGGACTTTACGAAACACTTTGGAGATGACATTTTCAGTGTGAAGATTGAAATTTAGAGCGTTATCAATAAGGATCCCAAGGTCAGGATGATTAGTAACAGGAGTGATAGGTTTGATAGTAGAAAGATACCAGAAAGATAGTTAGGAAAGTGAGGATTATTAAAGACTGGGAGGAGAAATATGAAAAACAAACTATCCCTGAGGGTCGAATTTAAATTTCGTATACACCAAAGCTCCTTTGACACAAAATTTAAAGCAAATTAGAACAAAATGGCGAACGTCATCGTACTCCAGATAGGCAGAAACACAAACGCATAAAATACCGCCTCGGCTAATAATTTGCCTGTGATCAAGACAAAACTGAGGAGGCCGATAGAAGAATAAGCACAACATTCACTTGATCTGCGTAAACATTTTATTAAGGGCAAACCGTATTTCCTGATCCGTATCTTTGTACCTTTGTGGCTAAATCTGTTCCCCCGTCGTCTTAGGTCTTCAGCTGCATGCAGCACATTAGTTGCAAATTAAGCTAGCCTGCGTTAACTAATTGACCTAAAATAACGGTAGATATTTGCTACTAAAGGACATAAATAACTTGTACTTGTATGTTTGCATACTTCATTTCCTCGTTCCTTTTCTTAATTTGTGATTGTTTTCAAAATCTACAGTAAAAAATATTTTCAGTAGCTGAATAAACAACACCCATTCATTTTCAGTAGGCTACCTCGTACACCATTCAGTGAAACTAAGAATACCTACAAATTTCAATACCAGTTTTAAAACTTCTGAACAAAACCTTCCTGTTTCTGTTTGCCCAAAACTAATTTTAAATCATGTAATATTTACCTGGCTAGACTTTCTTGCAAATCTGCAGCAAACAAATACTAAAGTAACGTTTTATTACGCGACTTTAAGTAGTGCACAGCTTTTGAAACAAAAACAAAACCAACGTTAATACTGACTTCCAGTACAATAATTCAAAGCGTGCTGCAGCCGAACCGTTTGCTTTCCCACGTAATAAATTTAATGCCAGCGCGTGGCCGGCCCATTTATTTTTTGGTACCCTCTTCTTTCTTCCGCGTCGCCACTGCGGTTTACGGTTTAGAAGCCTGCAGCATGTTTGCGAAGTGAGGTTCGGCACTGATTGGATTTCATACGTAATAAATAAAGCTGACCATGCCGTCCCTTGCCGTACCGAGCTGGGCCGCTGAGTTGCTACCATTTAAGGTAACCAGACAGCTCCATAAGACTACCTTCAAGTTCAGAAATGCTACACTATACATGTGCTTAAAATTTTTCTGTTTTCATACGATATAATAGGACATAAATGCCGAATATGGACACAAAATGGGCAGGACCATTCTTGACTTGAAATATTATTTTTTTAAGTGGTTTATTTTCAATCTGATCAGTTATTTCGGAGTTGCAAGAAAATGAGGGAATTGCTGCGGGGGCCGCTAAATTCTCTTTCTATTGATTAAACGAAAATATTACATTATCTAGAAATTTTAGCAGTTTTATTCTGTAATGCTTTTTCCCGCTAGAGAATAAATTGTAAATTAGCTAATCCCAATCTCACTAACTCCGAATTGCGGGCCTGCACCACCCTCCAAAAGTATAAGTGCGCTAACCGCGCATTCCAGTCATCTTTTATTACTCTCAATATACCATAGTGGTGACTCAAGAGGGGAGGTAGGTTGGGTACAGGTTGTGTACATTTTTGTTTAAGCAGTAGAAACAGAATTTAGCCGCCGCCATAGAAATTCTGTCTTTCTATGGCGACGAAAATATACATTACCTGTAAATTTTAGCAATTCTCAATATGGCGATGGGCACGACCTGACGGATTCCCCAGGGATTAGGAGCTAGCCCCAGAAAATTCACAGATTTTTGCACTATACTAAAATAATATTTCAAAAGAATTCTGGATCTCGTTTTAGATGTGGTGGCCTTGAAACAAGTCGTTGTTAATCTTCTTTAGTTATTTAGGGGCTGGACAATACTTCTGGCTTTGATGAAGGTCCCAGCTTGTAAATTCCGTCTGCGTGAGCCATGTCTCTGAAGTAGTGGGCAGTGAAGACAGATGCATTTCTCCATGAGGCTACTTGCAGGATCTCAGGACCGGGGATGTCATTGTGCAAGGCCCAAGAAGTGGCAATGGCTCTGAGCTCATGTACAGTGACTCTGATGCTGTTGTGGCAATTGATGTCAGATGATTCATAAGCGTTTTCAATTACTGTCTTTATTCATGAGGCTAACATCGCTGGTGAGGTTTCACCAAAATTCTTCTTGAACGGCAGAAAAAGTTGATTTCTTCCTTTCCGAAATTTGCCTTCGGTTCTTTCCAAGTAAAATGGGAAGGCCCGAACCTGACAGGGTAATCTTTCAGGCTCATTTCATGTGATTGTAGGGTAGAGATATAATGCTTATTGGCTTTGTAGGTTAATTTTGGTTCTCAGCTTTTGCTCGGAACGACTCGTTCCGTGTCAGTGAAACGCTTTGCTGTTAAAGGTCTAAGTATGCGAGGTCCATTGAAATACTTGTATCTCGCTGCATCGTAACCTTGAGGCCAACGCTACCAGGAACACTCTTTTCCTTGTTAAAAAGACGAAGGTTGCAGTTTGCCAAAGGTTTAAAGTTCCTTCATGAACGAGCTGCCAACCAAGGTGACTCCCAGTCCTGGAAAAATCTTCTGGTTGTTGGATTTTCGATTTCAGAGGATTTGATTAGGCTTGAGATGCGGTAATCCTCCAGCAAAACTCCTTTTCCTGCGGCTTTAAAAACTGAGTTTAGAGCTGATCTGCGTAGTAAAATAGTTGATCCTTTTAAGCCTGATTTGAAGAGATCAGATAAGTAGCTGAGAATGTCAGGCAAAGGGGGAGCAATTGGACTGACGTTCCACAGGTAGCAGCAATGAAACCACTTCTTCCAGCAGTTGTCGTAAACTCGACTGGTGGCGTCTCTGATTGCTTTGCTTGCGATTCTAACTGCTAGTTCTTGAAGAATTCCTGCCACCTTGAAAAGACTGAAGGGTACAGCCACCGGTGTGGTTTCAAGGTGCTGGTGTTTGGATGGAGCTGACATCCTATCCTTTGGTAAAGGAGATCTAGAGTTTCTGGCAGACTGCTTGGGCTATCTGTCAAGAGTTGGCAGAATTGAGGAAACCATGGTGCTGCTGGCCAATTTGGAGCTATCAAGAAGAACAGGCCTGGTGTTGTTTCAATTTTCTGTAGGATCTATGGCAGAAGTTAGAATGGTGGGAAGACGTATCCGAAGAGGTATGTCCAAGGTGTTGACATGATGTCTACCGCCCAAGCATGATCGGTTCGTCCTGGGCTGGTGAACTGTGGGACGTCTGGCATTGTACCTTGTGGCAAATAGGTCGACCATTGGAGTTCCCCAAGTGGCGAGCAGATATTTGCAGATGGATGGTTTTTAGTGTCTATTCTCTCGTGTTTGGTTTGTGATGTCTCGAGAGGCAAATTATAATTATATTCAGATTTCCTGGAATGTTAAGAGAAAGGAGTGTTGTTTCTTGCTGAATGCAAAATTTGGAAATCTCCGAAGTGACTGTGTGAAGGTTCCTACACTTCGTCCCGCCTCCTTTCCGCAGATAGGCTACTGCAGTGGTGTTGTCGATCTGTACTTGTACTGTGTTCCGTTAGGAGAATCAAGTTTGGTTGAGGTCCGTGAAGTGGGACGGTGTGAGATAAGACTTGAACGTCTGACTACCATAGAAATGTCTCGACTGGAAAAGCCTTTGTCTATGGGGTGTTTGGTTCCTCTTGGATTTAGGCTTGTTCCCCAAGTGTCTTTTTATAATGGTGGACAGGCCGAATCATCCATCTTCCGTATGGAAATGGGTTTGCCATTGAGTCCAGTTTCCTAATCAGGGAGTTTAATTGTCTAGTTTGTACGACTTTTGGCTTACAAAAAGGGAGACGTCTTCGACACAGTCCAGTGAGGGCATCACTGTTGCCTACGATCGGTTCAGGAAAAGTCCTACGAAAAGGAAAGATTGAGCTAGGGATAATCTTGATTTTTTTCAAATTTATCCAAAATTCTAGGTGGTGAAGTAGAACCAAGGTGTTCTGAAGATCTTGCAACAGTTGTTTTTTGTTGTGATTTCGTAGAAGCCAGCCGTCTGGGTGTGCATGTGATAGGACTTGCAGCTGGTGAAGGTGTGCCAATGCAGGCCTCAGAAAGGATTTGAATACTCTTGGAGCAGCTTTGAGACCAAACAGAAAAGTCTGGAATTTGTTTACTTTCTTGTTGCCCACGAATTAGAAGAGGTGTCGCACCGAAGGTGGGGGGATATGTGAAGGTACGCATTCTCGAGACAACTGGAGACAGTCCTGTTTTCCCCTTTGAGGGATGCCTGTCTGATGGAGTCTAGTCTTTCCATTTTGAAGTGGGTGCTCTTCGTTTTTAGGATGAGAGGCTGTAGATTGAAAATCAGCCTTTCTCCTCCTGATGTTTTTGGCCTTAGAAAGATTATGCTGTAAAGCCCGGGCATAAGAGGACTTTGCTTTGTGCAATGGCTGCCTTCCTTTATAGTTCCCGAATTTCGTTTGAAGGATTCACCAAAGTTGTTGTTGCAAAAACCCAAGGTAGTGGAGATATCAGTGCTGGTTTGCTTTGAATGATGGTTTGAAGACCAGGATAATTGTTGAGATGATCCAAGGGGTTCCTGTTAATACTTCTCGAAACAGGTCGATAGTGTCTGCAGCAACCTCCTACTGGCGATGTGCATCGCCAATCGAATTCCTTGTCATTGTCTTGGCCAGGGTCAGCACTAAAGCCAGGTGAGGCAAGACGTCTTCTTTGGTCCGGTGTGAAGCTGCGGTTCTTGTCGCAGTCTTTTTCCTGAAATGATAATTTTCCACGAAACACCAGCTGATAGTTGTTTCGATTCGGATTGAAAATATCCTGAACGTATTGGTTCCTTGGATTGCCCCATTTGGTCTCGCAAACTTGTTTGAAGAAGGGCTTGAATGGTTGTTTGTGAAGAGGTTGGGACGATTGCCCCGGTTTTTCATTGTTGGTTTCCTATCAGCTTCTGAATGAGGGGCCAGTTTAGAGATTAATTCTCTAAACCTGGTTTTGGCATCGTGGATGGATTGGTTTGTAGAATCAGTCAGATTGGATACCGATTGCAAGGCCCATCACAGAAGTGTGAAGTTGATGAGGGCTCATGTGATCCAATTCATGGAGTAGGCATTGGCGAAGCAGACTTAGTTAAAAACTTCATTTATGGGAAACATCAAACGTTTGACATCAATAGGATCCGTTTACATTTAGAATTTCTTGCATCGAGATTTGGCCGCTGAGTGAGAAATCGGCTTTGTCCAAGTCTTTGTGACTGGCCGATCCAAAACCCACTGGCTTGAAGAACCAATTTTCCCTTCCAGTGTAAGGAGAGTTGTCTTTGTTAAGCACTGTCTTTGTCGACCACAAAAGTTGTCCTTTCCCTCTTTGTTTTCCACTCTTTCGTTTTCCGCTCTTTCATTCCTTCGTTTCCCACTTTTGCTCTTTTGTCTTTCGTTTCTTTTGCTCTTTCGTTTTGAATTCTTTCGATCTGTCGCTCCTTCGTCATTCGACTTTTATCTGTTATCTTTCGTCTTTCATTCATTCACCTTTCACACTTTCAACTTTCGCCTTTGACTTTCGTTCATTCGTCTTTAGTTGACTTTCGCCTTACCACTGCGTAACTGGCAACAGAAATCGCCATTTGATGATCCATTCATCATTGGGTTCGGATGAGGCGGACAGTGAAGAAAATTCCGGACATTGATTTATTCCAACTTTCGTTTGCTTCCTTTTGCCATTTCAGTTTCGTATATATTGTCTTCAAGTTAGTAGGCTACCTACAGTACGGGTCAGGTAAGCTTAACTAAGCGCTGATTCATCGCAATAATGATGACTGGATGAAGTCCCATCTTAGTCTTTAAATTTAAAGGTCTTTAACGTAAAATTAAGTTACTGAAATTAAGTCTTAAGCACAATCAGTTAAATTTGTATCCACTTTTATCATGCGTGGGGAAGGTTCACGGTTTCTCCAATTATAATCCTCTTCAATCATTGGAGCAGTCCAGGCTCCAGCTTTTTCCCCCATGCATAAGATGTCCGCCTTCCGATAACAGGGCTGAAGTCACACTCCTTTAGCACTGGTATGGTTAGACCTTCAGAATTTTTAAGCGTCAGTGAAGGTAACTGTATCTCCATGTTTGAAAGTAGCCACTAATGGAGTCTCAGTTGGTTGGTGCCCCTCAGTTATGAAATTCTCAGTTGGGTTAAGACTTTGAAAGTGTTCCATTTAATACTTGATGTAAGTTTAATTTAATTTAAATTTCGTAAGAATTGCTCTGAAATGTTAAAGTTTAATAAGTTTCGTATTCGTAACTGTTTAAGGTTTATAAAATAGCTTATTCTACTGTTAAATCATTTACTCATTTATTTAAAGGTCAATTTTCTGATTGCTTAAAATTTAGTAAATTTTAAACCTCACGTGAATTATTGTAGCTATAGTATTAATTATTAGTATTTATAGAAGTAGGCTGTAAATTATTAAGACTTATAAGAGTTTTTAATTGTAACTGCAATATGTTGTCAATTATTTAATTGCTGAAGTTATATTCAAATTCGGATTTTCATGGAATTTTTGCCATTTACAGTCATTCTAATGTTACTGTTAAAGCATTTAAAACTCCATGGAGTTACCTACAGACTAGAGCAGTTAAGATCTATAACCTTATTGTTTTCTTGTTTAATTATTGTCTTGCAAACAGTTTGAACATGGAGTCGAAGCATTTTGACTTTTTGAGTCATTTAAAACTAATTCTTGGTCTATGTTCGTAGCTGGGTCTATGGTGTATTTATTAGTTTATTACTGCAGCTAAGAAGATTCCAAATCTCTTGTCCAGTGTTGGTAAGAAAAGTTTAGTTTATGCTCTCATGATTAACCTTCTAGTAAAACGTTAGAAGAGTTAATCAAGCTGGTTCGGATATCCTCCACCCAATTCCCAGTAAAATTACTAGACGTTTTTGCTTCGGAAGGCATGATCAGCAATCTGGTGAGTCTGTGACTAGTCATAAGCGAACTTAAACATTTACATGGTCAGTATATATTAGAAACGTTTCTTAATGTAGAATAACGAGACATTAATATGGTGGGATTTCTTCTGAATACACACAGAAGGATTTGTTAGCAAAGATGACATCATGTTTGATGAAGCATGTAAATTCGTTTAGTGGCAGTGCACCCGATAAGAATGTTTAAAGCTTAGTACATCTTCCAATAGCTGTAAAGTTAATATTTTAGCTAGGAGTTTTGTGTAATTGTTAAAGCTCTCCCCAACATAAAAGCGCTAGTTGTAAGTTTAGGGATTACATATATGATTCATGTGGAATACGTGGACAGCCGTGTGAAATTGCTATGGCCCCTTCGTTGTTGAGTTTTAAGGCTAAACTTAAGGGTTTCCCTGCGGGTCATTTTGACAATCTTGTTTTTAAATGTTGAATTTCCCTTGATTTGTAAACACACTGGAAGACTATGTTTACAGTTGGATTAAAGTTGTTATTATTATTATTTAAAAAGCATTTGCAGATCTAGAGATTCTGGAAACCTGCAGAAACATCCTGGTACCACTAAAAATGTAATTGGAGTCAATATACAGGTAGCAAACTAATTATGTTGAAAATAACTCGAACATCTTACATCCAGTCCAGAAGTGACAGGTCGAACTACCGACTCTGACACTAGCTATGAATCTAACATGCTAGTGTTAACTCTGATTAGTTCTTGTTACCTGAGTGGTGTTATCCTTCTCTTTAAAATTGATGCAGGCTGTGATTCAACTATAATCCCAGAACGCGGATTTCGAAAATACTTTAGCGCTGTTAAGCTTAAACCAACAATAATCACTTTATGATCGTTGTTGAGCGAAATTGCTAAGCCATTAGGAGTAGTTAGCTTGGTGGTATGCTTAAATTAGAACCTGAGCTCTATTATTACTTAGGTGATCAGCAAGCTCTGGCTTAGTAAATATCGTGTCAGCCTAGATAAATTTTATGAAAAAAATTATGCTGAATTAGCGCATTTGTCTTTTGCCTCTCAAAATACTAAAAAAAAGGAGAGGTGAGGCACAGGGAACCAGTCCCGTTTCGAAATCTGTTTGCTTTCCAATCCTTGGAGGCTTTCGAGGAGGCCTTCAAGGAGAAATTCATACAAGGAAACCTTCAAGGGCCGAGGAAGCTTTTAAATTGCACAAGTATAAATCCGGGAACGGACAGGGGCCCAGTGACATAGCGAAATGTTTGCTTTCCTTTAACAATGCTAGCCGGAGTTCCAAGCCTAGAGCCTCTGTGAGTGTAGACTGAAGAACAGATTCTAAATATTATGGCGGTAATTTTGGTTTCGAACGATGTCTAGAATTTCAGGATGGAAGAAAAGCTGAACTCAAGTCTATGTTCCAGTTCTGAATCACTTGGCCTTGCTATAAATATTTAATTTTTAACCCTACTTAATAAGATTAACCCTTTGTATTGTTCTATTAAGAATTTACAGTATTGACCACAGTTAGTGATAGTTATGTTATAAGCTTGGTAAACAAGATACATTCAGCCAAATTAAGACACTTTCTGCCTAGTGGTGAGAGTTATTTACAAGTATTTTAGTACTAATTTATGCATATTCGAAGTAGTCATTTATATGTTTATGCTATGATATAACCTACTTCACCTAAACTTATTTCTAAATTCCGAGAACTATACGCCATGCAAGGATATTGTAAATTATCAGTATCCGATAATGGCCCACAATTTACTCCTGTTTATTTTGAAACCTACGTAAAAACCTATGGTATTAGGCATGTCACCTACACAGCTTTTTCCCCCGCCACAAATGGTCAGGCTGAATGAGTTATATGAAGCTTTAAATAAGGCTTCAAATGTGAAAGAGTGTTCGGCAAAAACACACGAAATTACCCTGTAAAATTATTTATCAGTTACTCGACCTATCCCTCTCCCCACATAAACTAACAACCAGTCACCTGCTAAGTTATTGCTGAACCGAGAATTGCAAACTGGCACAGATTTAGTGAGAAACAGGTTGTGTTTCTAACCTAGAGGTCCGTGAGAATAACTGTTTCTTAACTCGAGGTAACTGGTCCAAACTCCTTCCATATGACGTAAGCATGGCGTCATGGAGCTGAGATCTTAATGAGCCAAGTGAGGTAGGTTTTTTTTTTTTTTGCTCAGTTGACTCACTTTCTGATACAACATAGCTGCCAACACCGGGAGTAGATGAAATGGACACGCTTCTGAACTGTGGGCCAGTGGGATAAGGAACATGTCTAAATTTAGAAACAAAATCCAATTAAACAGAGATTAATAGCCAGCTGATGTTGTAATAACAGTTTTCACACTGAAAATAGATGTAGCAACAATTATTGCTAAATTCTCTTCTCTTGAGAAGGACGATGTGAGACCACGGCATTTCCAAACTGATCGGTTTTGATGATGTTATGGGGCATGGCCGTGAGGAATCTGGCTCTCTCTTTCCTCTGGTTTAGAAATACAACCATACACTGTTTTCTCTCGATTTTCGCTCAAGTTCAAAGCCGTGGATTAAATGCAACATAACCAATGAGCCAGGAAACTTGCAGTATCTATTTCGGACTTCTGATATACTAATTTGGACTCGTCATGCCAATCAGCTTTGAGAAGCGGACCCGTTGCTGCACCTATTGCTGAAGGAGTGGGTTTTGCCCGAAATTGTGGCCATTGACCAATCAGATCACCACACCACATCAAGGTCGTTGCTACCTAGAATCCATCCGATCCCTACGAGTCCGGTTTCCCTTCAATATCCTAACCCTCGAAATTCTGAATGACCTACTCAAAGCCTACTGAGTAAATTTGGTCCCCACCTACGAGTGCACACCGATAGCAAGTTTAGACTCATCAGTTCACCACCTAGTTTATTACATGAAACTAAGCCAACTGAGCATAACACTACTGTGTCGATAGGGCCGCCTATACTCGAAAGGCAGACGTTATGTCCAGTAGGGGCCAGCAGTTTTCCTGTTGAACTTTCCGGCAGAGGTGTTGCTGGTTAGAGATAGTCTGCAATCTACATGGTGCTCTAAAAGAAACATTAATAACCCCGTATGATTAAACATTTAAACAAATGCTAGGCTAATTGTGTGGCCACATTTCTTTTTCGTTCGTGTTTTTTTTTCTCTCTTTTTTCAGGTTCCCTCCATGTTTTCCATTTTTAATTTGAAGTTCCTGAAGAGAAGAAGTTTGCATTTTTCCATTTCGGCAAAACTAATTAGAAAACTTGTATCGTTATTTATTTTGTGTTTAACTTGTTGTGTGTATACATGTTTTCTTTCTGGGTTTTCAAATTTTTATGTAGTTTGTTTATTTGGGTAAGAGAGCTTTATTTTATACAGTTTAATAGGTACTTCGAAGCTAGCCTTAAACATTTAAAAGTAAAATATTGCAACTGGTTATTTTAATATAGTTAGGTAGAGTTTATACGCGGAATGGTGCCGAAAGGACCTGTATGGGTCGGGGGGGGGGGGGACAACTGCGCAACGGGTTGAGGTTGGGGAAAAATACACCCACTAAAATCTTTGCAAAAATTTTGAAAGTTTACAGTTCCGCATGGACCGATTAAAGATTTCAAGGTTTTGAACAACCTGATCCGGGAGGCTGTTCCAGAGCTTTATCACCCGGTTTGCAAAGAAAAACCTGCGTCAGTTTCTATTTGGCAAGTTTTTATTAAAGGAACGTGAAGAATAAGCATTATTTTATTAGTGTATCTGATGGTTTCGAGCCATCATCCCACGTTATAGCTGAACTTTCCGTTACCCGTTTGGTTTTCCGTTCTGCTATTGCGAACAAATGCAAAAGCCTCTGAAAGAGTGTTGCAGATAAACAAACTAGCAACGGAAGGATTTGCAGTAATTAGTAAGTGAGGCAAGCGAAGTTCAGTTCTCGTCGACATTGTTAATAAAGGGAGAACAACAACATGATATGCCAAAATAGGCTCCACGAATTAGAAAATATAACGAACTTGGTGTTTACGGTAAGATTTAATTGAAATAAAGCCAAAAACAGGAAAGAAACACGAATAAGCTTTCCAGCCTCAGTGTGAAACACGAATCGTAATGTTTTTTTTTTTGTTTTTGTTTTTTTTTTCTTTTTCAGTATTTTTAATTAAAACACAATAGAAATATACTGACTGGTGTTTGCGTACGTCGTATTATTGCTTCTGGTCTACATAATCGCACAATAAACAATAAAAAAAAAGCTAAACGCCACATATCATCAATAATGTTAAACCATAGATTAGAAAGTTAACTAGATGTACCGTCTCACTTCTTCCCATCCTACGCGGACCTCTAGCGGTAGTTGCGGCTACTAATACCTCTCCTAATGCTTTAGCCTTGAAACAGCACGAAAACAAAGCACTAGCAGAGGTATTAGTAGCCGCAACTACCGCTAGAGGTCCGCATAGGATGGGAAGAAGTGAGACGGTATATCTAGTTAATTTTCTAATCTATGGTAAACCTAGGACGATATATGGTAAACTGCGTTTACCGGACTAGCAGATTCACGGCTGAAAGCGCAACCAGCATCGATAACTCCGCTTTGAGATTATGGGATGGCAGCTGCCATAACGATTAGCATGGGGTACACAATGTTCGAGAAGCACAAGTGCGACGAGTAGGGAAAAACACGCATGGCTGCAGTTACACTGTGATACTCTTTGCAAATTTATCCTAGCACACGAAAAACGTTTGCACTAATTTTCCAATAGCTGTTCGATTTTAGAAATTGATTTTTGCGTCATTGTTAAGATATACAGTGTTTTCACATTTTTGGTAACCTGTTCAATACATATTTACCTGAATCGCACAATTACGACAGAAATGATGAATTATGGGATGTGTATACTAGAACGATATATGTAAACCGCAATATGGTAATCCTACAATATTTTTATTTATTTATTTTCATTACAAAATTATTGTAACCGCCTACAAAGAGCATGACAGCAATTTCAAATTAAACAACAATTTCACGAATCTCATTCAGGCGAGAGCAGAGACGAGACAGGCGCGAAAGGGGTACATTAACAGGCGCCGCCATATTCTTCTTGCCTGAACGCGATTCGCAAAATTGTTGTTTTAATCTGAAGTTGCTGTCATGCTTTTATAGGGGGTTGCAATAATTTTGTAATTAAAATAAATAAATAAATATACTGTAGGATTGGTCTTTGGCGAATCTCATCAGATTTCATTCAGACGATAACCGGAAGTTGGCTGGCGCCATGGTGCGTTATTGACGTCGGCCAAGCATTGAGTGGAAGGCAGATTGCAAAGGTTTGTAATGCATTGTTTCTAGTACAGTTGCCACCCCCTGGTTAAACAGGCCGGAAAGCCGACGGTTTATTTAATTCATCAGTAGGGTGTTGGACGACTGAAGTCCAATTAAAAATTAATATAAAAAAGTAGGCGAGTATGTGTTAGATGTGTGTGGCTGCTATATTTCATTCTCGTTAGTTGCAACTAATTGGCTTTGAATTCTACCAATATCAAAAATACATTAGACGATAATCCATATACTACAGTGCATTGTGGGCTAAAACCGCACAGGAAAGTAAAATAATGTTCCTTTCCTGTTTTGACTTCGGTTCAGTTAACCCTTGCCTTAAACACCAAAAATGTTCCTATTTGTCTTTTAACATATTGTCTGGCTAGGAAGGACGTTGATGTGCTCGCTGAATCTTGGTGGGGAAATTGGTCTCGTAAAAGGATTTTTTTGTAAAAGCTATATGTGCTTACCATTTCATTTGTCCTTTATACGGATATTTTGTAAAAGCTATATGTGCCTACTATTTCAGTTGTCCTTGATAGGGCAGGAGGAGAGGGGGACGCTGAGGAAGTGGGCAGGCAGATGATGAGAGAAAAGGGGGATGGGAGGAGAGTATTACAGGAAAAGGGAAGTATTGCAGGAAGAAAAATTGGCCATTGCAGTCAACATTCAGGTCACTTCTGGTTTAACAAGATTTTAATGGAAATTATTGTTATTGTTATTGTTATTGTTGGAACAATTAAAAATATTGTTGGAACAGTAAATACATACAAAAATTATGATGAAAACAAAAGCAAACGATTAAGAAAAAAAACACAGAACCATAGAATACCGGAGTGGAACAATGCTTATGGATTAAGAAACAAACCCTATTACATCCCACACATTTTCAATAAATTGGACCCCAAAATATTAAACTATCAAAGCAAAGGAATTTTGAAAAAAGAATTAAAACAAGTATTCGTAAATTCTTGCAAAATATCACAACTGTTAGTTGAATAGGAAATAACTATTAAATATTAAAATAATAAAATAACTAAACAGCGGATTTTATTGTAAATTAATTTCCTTTTTACATATTTAACCATTTTGTATACAGGGTGGGGCAGAAAGGACGGAACACCCTTGGCAATCAAAGATGGTTAATATTAGGATAATGAAACTTTGCATGGTATCTAGGCAAACGGGGGGCCAACTAACCATGAATCGATTACTGACCTTGACGCATATTTTCAAGGTCATCGTGATGCTAACTTTTTAACTATGCATCGTAGAACTCCAGTTTAAATTAGAAACTTGTAGACATTGGCAAGGCATGGCCATTGCAAAAAACAGAACGAAATTCGGTACGCTAGTTTAGGAGT
>JAHWFP010140497.1:0-15755 GCA_023313725.1 Lithobius niger | reverse complement strand
CTCGTCTTTCATAGCAAAATTTTTTTTGTGTGAAGGGGGGGTGGAAGGTACGGGCCTCTGTTGAAGTGTCGCCACTGGGCCACTGCGTTGCGTAGATGTTTGCCATTTTATTACACCGTCACTGTGCACACGTAAGGCCACACTGAAAAACGGTGACGGAACAAAATGTGTCCGACTGAAGGGGCGAACCGTCGTTTTGTTTCCGTGGTAGCCAGGGTCGGATTAAGCCTCACGGAGGCCTGTTAAACTAGCGTACCGAATTTCGTTCCGTTTTTTGCAATGGCCATGCCTTGCCAATGTCTACAAGTTTCTAATTTAAACTGGGGTTCTACGAAGCATGGTTAAAAAGTTAGCATCACGATGACCTTGAAAGTATGAGGCAAGGTCAGTGATGGATTCATGGTTAGTTGCCCCCCCCCCCCCGTTCGCCTACATACCATGCAAAGTTTCATTATCCTAACATTAACCATCTTTGATTGCCAAGAGTGGCCCTTTCTTTGTGCCCCACCCTGTATAGGTCCCTCACAGCCTTGGTAATGGTCTCGCTATTAGAATGTCTCATTATTAAAATTGAAACTTTTCTCCCACGTAAGGATACGCCTGACTTCCTTTTATATACAGTATGTCCCAGAAGTCCCGTCCACTCAAAATAAATGATGGTTCCTTCCCAAACTGACCTTGGAGGTCGTTTTCAAGGTCACCCAAAAATTATCTCCTAAACTATTCAAGATACGGGCATAAAGTAAATTAGAAAGTTCTTTGGGATGATGCCACAACTTGAACAAAGGAAACAGAACTGAAATCGCGCCACAAACACGGAAGACATGGCCAGTACAACTTGGACACTGCAGGGGAGCCAACCAAGGGGCAGTGATAAGCAATCACTTGTTGCATCATCATGTGGTTGTGTACTGAAGCACTAACGATCGACTAGAGGAAATCCTGTGTCTGATTTCGGTAATTGTATGAAAGCAGGGGCGAAAGTGCATGGGGTGGGGGAAAGGGTTCCGTGGGCAAGTGTCCCCTCCCCCAATGAAGTTTGGTGCCCCCAAAGAGCAGGTTTGGGAACACTCTAATTAACTTTCTTTTAATGGATCAAAGAAGCCGCTCGTGCAAATTAAAAACAATCATGAAAAATCTTCAAACTTTTAGTACTGCTCCGAGTGTCTATCGCTAAGGTGCACCACTAAGTGCAGAACCATAATAAATCAACCGCCATGGCTGAAATTAGGATTTTGTGAATATTTTCCGTTAATTTGCCTTATCTATTTAAATTTGTTCTGCATTATCGGTTTGTGTTATCACCTTAACGTAATGAAGAAAACTTTTATTCTTTAATGAAGCATGTGTATGTATTTTCCTCCTATGAATATTGATGTTCTGGTTATGGTGCACCTTCTAGACATCCATTTCAGTGAGGCTCAGTTTTCAGCTTCAGTTCGTGACATGCTTGCTGGATGGATTGTTTTCTACATAATCTTTGCTTCAAAACACCTTTAAATCTAATTAAGGCTATGGAATAATTTTTATCACTCTCTAGGCGTATCACTGCCCCTTTGTTGGCGCCTCTGCAGGGTCCAAGTTGTTTTGGCCATATTTTCCGTGTTTACGGCGAGATTTCAATTCTGTTTTCGTTCTTGGCCTTGTATTATACTCCCAAACAACTTTCTAATTTACTTTATGTCCGTATCTTAAATAGTTTAGGAGATATATTTTGGATGACCTTGAAGGTGACCTCCAAGGTCAGTTTAGGAACCATCATCGGATTCGCCATAGGTGATTTCCTATATGAGTACGTTGTTATTACCAACTCGTATCCAGTATATAGGCTAGCCCTTTATTTTGGGTGGACGGGACTTCTGGGACATGTATAATCCCTACGAGCGAGGCATTGTGGTGTTAGACGCTTAAAATCATGAAACATTAGGCCTACATCTCAGTCAGTATTTTGAAACATCTATGTTTTATGGGACGGTGTGGTAAAATCTCCACCCCTCCATGGCAGAACCAAAGCCAGTACGCCACTAGTCCAGTCAAATTAGACCAAATTTAGGTCGAATCGCGGAATAATTCACTTTTTTGGCACAGATGTTCGTATTGGTCTTACGTTCAACATACTAAAAGTCCTCAGCTGTCCGTGTTGAGTTAACGCCGCCATTTTTGAAACATGGCACCCGATATCGGCTTTTTCACTATATCTCGGTAACGGTTGCTCGGACATGAAATTATGTTCTGTACAAAACTGTACAGCATGAAATTTTCTAAAAAAATGTTTTATTCAATTATTTCGTAGATTCAACGATTCGGCCAATAAATGATGTAGAAGAATATGGAGCTAATGCGCCATCTTGGAAACATGCGCCCAATATCGGTTTTTGTCACTATATCACGGACACGGATGCATAAAATAGCTTTAATCTGAAATTGTAGCGCATGGAATTGTCTACAAAAACGGTTCTATTCGTTTTTTTAAACTGAGTCAATGATTCAGACAGCGAATAAATGGTGTCAAAGAATGCACCCACTGTACCTTACACTTCAGTCATGTAGTTTGGAACCCAAAATTGATGGAATTTGTCAGTTTTTGTGAAAAGCATCAATACATATGAAGAGTGTCTGGAAAAATAGCTATGATAGCAAATTCAAAAAACCCCATGGAGGGAGGTGGAGGGGGTGATTTACCCCACCAAAAACGGTAACTATACTGATTTTCGTGTTTAAAGTATTCTTGCGAGCCTTCTACTAGCCAAACATGGACATGCTTAGGAATTAGGATTTTCCGAAAGGTGGGGAGCTATTCTTTCCGTCAATCATAACAAAAACTTGTTTAACGTATAGCTAGGGACCGTCCTACACTCATTTAAAGGTAAAGAGGTAGCAGCGAAAGCGTATGGTAGTTTTCGAATTCAAAGTGCTCTAGCGAACCCTCTAATAGGCAGAAAAGGACATGCTTAGGATTTTCTGAAAGGTGGGAATCTGTTCTTTAATTAATCCTAACCGAAAATGTTTAGCTTAGAAAGGCACAAACCTAAGTTTAGTTTTAGGTGTAGAGGTATTGGCGTGACAGTGAAAGCGTTTGTTGGTTTTCAAATTCAAAGTGCTCTTATGAGCCCTCTAATAACCCGAATTGGACTAGCTTAGGATTTTTTGAAAGGTGGGGATCTATTCTTTCCATCAGTCGTAACCGAAATTGTTTAACTTAAGTAGGGACCGTCTTACACCCATTTTAAGTTGAAATGGTAATGACATAGTGGCGAATGCGTGTGTTGATTTACAAATTCAAAGTGCTCTTGCAAGCCCTCTAATAGCCCGAAATGGACATGCTTCCGATTTTCTGAAAGGTGGGGATGTATTCTTTCCATCAATTCTAACCAAAATGGTTGAACTTAGATAGGGACTGTCCTACGCCTATTTTAAGGTGTAGCTGTAATTGGTGTAGCGAATATTTTGGATTTCAAAGTGCCATATGATTGGAATGCTCATATTTGTATTTGTACCTAAACTAAACAATTTCGGTTAGGATTGATGGAAATAATAGCTCCTCACCTTTCAGCATATCCTAACCATGTCCAGTTTGGGGTATTAGAGGGCTCACAAGAGCACTTTGAATTAGAAAATCACCATACGCTTTTGCTGCTACGTCATTACCTCTTCACCTTTAAATGGGTGTAGGACGGTCCTATCTAAGCCAAACAATTTCCGACTATGATTGATAGAAAGAATAGATTCCTACCTTTCAGAAAATCCTAAGCATGTACTTTTCTGCCTGTTAGAGGGCACTCTAGCGCACTTTGAATTCTAAAATCGCCATATGCTTTTTCTGCTACCTCTTCAACTTTAAATGGGCGTAGGACGGTTCCTATCTAAGCTAAACAATTTTGCTTATGATTGATGGAAAGAATATATCCCCACCTTTCCGAAAATCCTAATCATGTCCATTTTGGGCTATTAGAAGGCTCGCAAGAATACTTTTAACACGAAAATCACTGTAACTACCGTTTTTTGAGCATGCTATCATAGCTATTTTTTCCAGATACCCTTCATATGCATTCATGCTTTGCAGAAAAACTGACATATTTTGGGCCCCAAGCGACCCAACTAATGAAGTGTAATTAATTTGCCTCTTTGACACCGTTTATTTGCTGAATCATAAAAAAAAAACCCGAATAGAACTTTTTTTGTAGACAATTACATGCTGTACAGTTTCGGATTAAACATATTTTATGCAGCAGTTTCCCTGTTATATTGACAAAAAACAGATTTTGGGGTCATGTTTTCAAGATGGCGGCATTAGCTCAACATTCTTCTACACCGTTTATTGGCTGAATCATTGAATATACGAAAAAAAATAATAGAACATTGTTTGTAGAAAATTTCATGTTCTACATTGTTGGACAGAACATATTTTCATGCCCGAGCAACCGTTACCGAGATATATTGAAAAAACTGATATCTGGCACCATGTTTTCAAGATGGCGGCGTTAGCTCAACACGGACAGCTGAGGACTTTTAGTATGTTGAACTTGATGACACTACGAAAATCTGTGCCAAAAATCGGCTTATTATGAATTATTCCGAGCATTTGATCTAATTTGACTGGACTATATACTGGGCGAGGAGAGATGATGGGAAGTTCATCATAATTATAGTGCCTACATACATTGTAAATGCCAGTACTCGATGAAATATTTGTTAAGAGATTTTCCTTAATGCACGTTTTCTTTCGTTTTTTTTGTTCCTAAATTTTCAATGCCATTATGGCAAATCACGAGACCACTTATTTGTTCTTGTGGCGGTGGTGAAAATTTATGCAGGCTTTATAACAACGTATTTTGCCATTTATCCTAGAAGATAAGCTCCCATTTAGTTTTTCGTTGTATGTAAATGTATTTCTCTTTTACTCCAAATCCGTTCGATCGAGCATATCTTTGCTTGTTTGATACTTTGATGTTCCAGATTGCGCTGAGGGCGGAATTCCCGTTTGGATTCGACTTTGTTGTAAGATTTATCGGAAATCTGTTTCTCGTTCTGATTCTCCGTTGCATTCAACTTTGTTGTAAGATTGTTGCAAATCTGTTTCTCTTTTGCATCCTCTTCCCGATTCTCGTTTGGATCCGACTTGGTTGTAAGATTGTCGCAAATCTGTTTCTCGTTTGAATTATCGTTTGGATTCGAAGATTGTTGTAAATCTGTAAATTCTCGTTTGCATCTTCGTTCTGATTCTCTTTTGGATTCGACTTTGTTGTAAGATTGCTGCAAATCTGTTTCTCATTTGCATCCTCGTTCTGATTCTCGTTCGGATTTGACTTTGTTGTAAAATTGTTGCATATCTGTTCTCACCATTGATGAAAACGAGTGAGCGTAACTGCCGTTTACAAACAAACACCTGAGAGGTGGAGAGCTTTGGCACGAGATCTTGTGAGATTTGCCTAATCCAGTGAATGTGAACCATCTAATCTTAGGGAGTTCTGTCAGTGCTCTGGTTTTATAGGAAAATGACATAGCCTCAACCCCTTGACCGTATGTTAGGCTAAATGATTTAGTATGATGAGGTGCAAGTCTCAAGATATGATGGCCTAAGAATGTTACCTAGTCCTGTGATCTTTGTGATCATCCGATTTATGTAGTCCATCTTGTGTAAGTGTGCTCATCCTAGTCTATTGTGGATATAGACATGTCCCAAGTATTGGACTGATCTGTAAGACTAATCATAACTCAAGTTCGTTCCATGTCCCAGCTATTAAACTGGTGGTTCAGTTACAAGAAGTCTTACGCTTTGATTCTTTCAGGCGGGTGCTGGTGCCGTGGAGCAGAGTTGTGTGAGGGTACTCTAGAATAGTAAAACCTTGTGTGTCGGGACAGAAATCTCGTGTATGACTGTACACGTGCTACCAACATTTTCTTTTGGTATAGGCTTAGATTTAGACGCTGTTGCATCATGGAAAGTCTGCATTAACTGAGACCACACTGTTAAATAATGCCGGTGATTCGGCTAACAGAAGACCGTCTAGTGAGTAAAACTGCCAACTCGGTAATTAACCACAATGTGGCAATTTCGCTTAGGTGTGTCTGGTTTCATCACGAAACCGAACAGTTACCCATAATGCACACAGATTGAACAATTCCTTGTGGAGCTAAATGCCCAAGAGACTGATACTGCGTTCAGGCTTTTAATTCGGAATCGAATTCCGAATTGAGAGAATGCGAGTCGAATCTGGATTAGTTCGCTAGAACCCGTTCGGAGCGCAAGAGGGAAATCATGGTGAAAAGGGTTTAATTCCTAGTTTCTCAACTGCTCACCAGAACACGGTATTGTCTCTTTTAATTTCGTGCTTGGACCAAAACCCATGCTGTGGTATCACCAGTCTGTAAATAGTTTAAGGGGCAGTCTATAAACTCCCCTTGAAAATGTCGGGTGATCCTGGGTTCAACTCCCAGGGATGCTGCCCTAACGTCAAAGGAAGAAGCCCAACTGACGAAATGCGAGGAAAGGTCCTTAATATTGCCAGGATGCTCTGACGCCGTAGCTCTTAACTATATTGTTGGAAGGTTAGCAGAGCGTGGCGTTTCGGCTCCACGGCCTTTTGATGGAAAAAGGTGTGTCTATCGTCCCTGCACCTACGCATAAGTTAATGGAGGTCCACTCGGATCGGAATCTCATTGAGCTGTTAGACTCAATGACGTCACAATTTGCTTTGACCCACAGTAGTGTTTATTCAAACAACTGAATTCAGATTTTGGGAAAAAATATTCTGCCGGCGTAGCTCTCTATCTTGCGTCATCATTCGTCTTGCTTACAGGCAGCATTCCCTTGCCCTTTAGCCATAACGTGACCACACTCAGTCCATCTGCTTGTGCTGCAACATGGGCCGTTGACAAGTTGAAGTTATTCGCTCTCTTAAATTCTAACCATTTACCTGTCTTCATCTCAGGTCTTGTTGCAGGACTCTTCATTGCATCAACTGTGAATTAAAGGTCTGGTAAAGTCATTCGACTGCTCAGCATTATGGCATTAGGCCTACAAAATTGTGACGTCTTTCAAACACGTCTGATAGATATTATGTAATTGTCATTTATCTAGTTATATCAGAAATATTACAGCGATTCTCGAGTGTGTCGTGATATAGATGCAGTTGTAATAGTCAGAGAGCAGTTGTAGGAAATTTAGGGCTACTGTGCACAATTTGCCAACTTTTATTTTTCACTTGGGAGCTGTTGTTTACATCCCAAGGAATAGTTTTCCACATGTTGCCACCTTGGCAATACGCATTTAATTTAATGTATTAGGCATTTTAAAAGATAGCAGCCAAAATGGCGCCCAATATTGCCATTTGGCCGAGTATAAAAGAACCTATACAAAAAACTTGATAAAACTTGTTTGCAATAATGTAAACTACAATGTCATTCCCATAGGCCTACATTTTTTTCATATCGTTTATGGTTTTCAAGAAAAATGGATTTTCGGCCATTTTTCGGCTAATTTTTCGGTAACAGACGTCTCAATTTACAAATTTCAACTGCTGCTGCCTCGTTTCTAATTCGGGTGGATGGCTCCAATTAGACTCATTCGAAAGGTGGGAGTGTCTTCTTTGCAGCAAGGGTTGTTGAAAGAGTTTACGACTGTTAGGAACCGAGCTATAGGGGTTGGTATCACAGTCTCCATTGGATTTTTCGCTCATTTTCAACTTTCAATTGCTATTGTGACGTATCTAATTTCGGTAGATGACCCCAATTAGATTCATTTAAAAGGTGAAATTGTCTTCTTTGCAACAAGGGTAGTTGAAAGGGTCTACGTCAGTTAGGGACCGAGCTACGCCGGTTTTACTAGGGGCTGGTATCACAGTCACTGTTGGATTTTTCGCTCTTTTTCAACTTTCAACTTCTATTGTGACGTGCCTAATTCAGGTAGATGATTCCAATTAGGTTCATTCGAAAGGTGAGACTGTCTTCTTTGCAACAAGAGTAGTTGAAAGGCTCTACGACTGTTAGGAACCAAGTTACGCGCATTTTACTGCGGGGCTTATATCCCAGTCACTGTTAAATTTTTCGCTCATTTTCAAATTTCAACTTCTATTGTGACCTATATAATTTAGGTAGATGACTCCAGTTAGGTTCATTCAAACGGTAGGACGCCTTACTTGCAAGAAGGGTAGTTGAAAGGGTCTACTTTTAAAATTAGAAATGTCTCAGCACCAGTTGAAAGTTGTAAATGAACGAAAAGTTCAATGGTGCCTGTTATACCAGCCCCGAGTAAAATGGGCGTAGCTTGGTCCCTAACAGTCGTAAACCATTTCAACTACCCTCGTTGCAAAGAAGACAGTCTCACCTTCGAATGAATATAATTGGAATTTCCCACCTAAATTAGATACGTCACAATTGCAGTTGAAAGTTGAAAGTGAGCGAAAAATCCAACGGTGACTGTGATACCAGCCCCGTAGTAAAACAGGCGTAGCTCGATTCCTAACAGTCGTAGACCCTTTCAACGACCCTTGTTACAAAGAAGACACTCCCAGCTTTCAAATGAGTCTAATTGGAATCATATACCTGAATTACAAACGTCACAGTAGAAGTTAAAAGTTGAAAATGAGCGAAAAATCCAACGGAGACTGTGATACCAGCCCCTAGTAAAACAGGCGTAGCTCGGTTCCTAACAGTCATAGACTCTTTCAATGACACTTGTTGCAAAGACGACACTCCAATGATAAAAGATCATCTCCTGATAGGCGATAAAACCACAAGGACAAATGGCATACACAGAATTTTAATTTTCGGAAAATGATTTTTTCCTTGGTCACAAAAATGATGATAACACTGGTAAAAATACATGACTGGGTGAGATCAACTCACACGAGAACCGCCATGTTGGATTAGTCCAAGCCACGTGGCTTGGACTAATCCAACATGGCGGTTCTCTTGTGAGTTGATCTCACCCAGTCATGTATTTTTACCAGTGTTATCATCATTTTTGTGACCAAGGAAAAAATCATTTTCCGAAAATTAAAATTCTGTGTATGCCATTTGTCCTTGTGGTTTTATCGCCTATCAGGAGACGATCTTTTATCATTATTCCAACTTACCACAAAATAATTGAAATTGAAGACACTCTACTTTTCGAATGAGTCTAATTGTATCCATCCACCTAAATTAGAAACGACGCAGCAGCAGTTGAAATTTTTTAATTGATAAATTGAGACGTCTGTTTCATTAAATTAGCCAAACAATGGCCGAAAAGCCCTAAATTTCCTACCACAGTAGCCCTAAATTTCCTACAACTGCTCCCTGACTATCACAACTGCATCCACATCACGACACAGTCGAGAAAGAAGCGCTGTTAATATTCCTGATATAACTATAAAAATGACAATTACATAATATCTAAACAGAATTATTTGGGCCTGCGGTTGGCTTCATTATTTAATTTTGGTTGGCTACAATGGTAAATGAACTTTTAAAGCTCATTTTGGCGGAATATTCATTCATAACAGCAAGCTTTTAAAATAAGCTGCTATTTTTACCTCTTTCTTGGATTATATACTTCCGGTCATTTTTTGAGCTGGCAACATGTATTTTTGAACTCACTGGGGTCAAAACATCCTAAAAACACCAACTACTAAAATGCCTAGCGTAATATTCCTTGATAACAGTAAGCTTTTAAAAAAAAAAGCCATCTTGAATTACGGACTAACGTCTACCAACCCGTTCCTTTCCGAGGTCTCCGTTCCTCTCGACACAGCCGTGACCTCTCCAATTCACTGCGGGCAAGTAGTCCGCTCTCCAGACGTCCGTTCCATACAGAACGAACTTTCCAAATCTAAGAAACGTTACGCCCGTCTGAAGCTTCAGCTTAAAGCTCGCAAAGTAGCGGCCAGGCTTGTGTCCGCTTCCGCTACACAACATACATCCCTGGACTTGTCATTATGTTCCTCCCGGCACAGTGTTCGTTCCGCCGTTCCTGGGTCCTCCGGTCCCTTAACCAGTTCCCAAGTGCATGAACTGATGGGCTCATCCCTTCGGACCTGCAAGCGAAAGGCCCCTACCTCAGATTACACTTCAGCATGGCTAGCTTCCACTCAGAAGAAGCCACGTTCCGCGGACGACGTTCCCGGACCATCTCATTGAATACCTGCCGTCACTCCTCCACCGCAAGAAGAAGATGAAGACCAATATTACTCGCCGGACCCGTCTCTTCCAGAGTGCCCCGATCCACCGTTCGCTTCAATCCGTCTCAAACTGCCGAACCAGCCAATAAAAATCGTGGCTTGGCGACAGCATTTGGATTTGGTCTCAGGGACCAACTTCCATATCAACAAGGCCAATCGACCACTTTGCTAACAACACTCCTACGGAACGGTAGCGTTTTATTAGAAAATGGTTCTTGAACTTGATAACGAACCACCACCGCCACGTCCCGGACGGGAAAACTACTTCTTTCATCCTATTGGTGAAGGAACGGCAAATCCAGGAAATTTCGACGTCTATTCACAGTCGGAATTTCTCACCGCTGACACAAAACTCGACTTCGGTTCCGCCCTGTTCCTCCCACGCCGTGCTGCTGTTCCGGTATATGTGCTACAAGATACGCCTGGGTCTATGCGTGGCGTCCCAGGCTGACGTCCTAAGCACTGCTGCCAAAGCATTATGCCAACGCCTTCACACCGATCCTCCTCCTCAAGATACACGACAACTAGCGTTCCTTATTCATCAAGTTTTTCGCAAACGCTGCTTCGCTACGTATCACGCAATGAATTGGTTCACCAGAGCCTTATTTAATTCGACTCGCCTCTTCCGAGAAATAGCACTCAATACAGCCACGTATCTTCACGATTCCACCCATTTTTTTTGCGTCGGAACCAGCCGATCCATGAATCGGAATCACTATTCCGGGGTCTGATCCCTAAAGTCGCTCCTCACCTCGATGTTTCTCAGAAACCTCGACCTAACAAGAACCGTCACATTAAACGGCAGCATTCCAGGCCTACTGTACGTTCCGAAGCACCCACTGACAGTTGGCCTGCACACAAGACACCTGACTCGGTTCCGTCCAATCCTCCACGTTCCTCGTCGCCCTTTCCAGTTGGTTCCCAAGGACGCGGACGTGGTCAATCCTTTGAACGTGTCTCTACCCCAGACAGGCAACAACGTGCTCCATCTCGATCACGCTCGTGGAATTGGGACTTTTACTGACATTCCTTCACCCCCACAAGTCGTGGGAGGACACCACGTTTTTTCCTGCCAGCTTGGCAAACAGTTACTAGCGATTCCGCGATTCTCTCCAGCATTTCTCATGGCTTCAAACCAAAGTTCCTGGTTCCTCCGCCTCTACGAAACCCACTGTGGGATTGGGACAATTCTGGCCCGTTAGCCTTACATCAGGAGATAAGTGCTCTCTTTTACAATAATGCAGTTCGCATATTTCGTTTTATTCACGACGGGCGAATTTACGAATTCTGCAGCCTACCATTCGGCCTCAATGCGGCTCCTCTGAATTTCACCATGGTCATGCGCCCCTTGCTCATCTACACCAATAAGGAATACGCATTCATGCTTTTCTAGACGACTGCCTCCTGTTCACTCCGATCCGGCAACAGTTACCAGAAATCTACGATCCATCACGTCTCTTTTTCATCTCCTGGGCCTAGGTATCAACCTGCCCAAGTCCCGCCTACATCCAGCCCAGTACTTTGTGTTCCTCGGCATCTTCTTCAACATGACGCAAGCTACAGTTAAGCCTTCCCTGGAATGCATCACCAAACACGTAACTTCTGTACGAGCGTTCCTCCATCTGCCACGCCACACATTCAGCGAACTTGCCTCCATTATCGGAACGATCGATTCCTTCGCGGACCTCATTCCCTACGGCCGCTGGATGGCCCACCCTCTACACTACTACCGAGCGGACTACTGGGGCGATCCCCGTCTGGCTCCCACACGACCACCGCTACAACTCCACTCATCCTTTCTATTACAAACTCTACAATGGTGGACGAACGTATTGAACCTCACTACCTCGGTTCCCCTTCACGAACCAGTTTCCCATCTGCATCTGTTCACGGATGCCTAACTCGCAGGATGGGGTGCACACATTGGCAACCTCACTGCATCAGGCTTATGGCCATCACCACCACAGGAGCAGATCAATCACCTAGAACTTCGTGCAGTCCTACTCGGTCTCCGGCATTTTCGGGATCATGTCTCCGGTCGAGTGGTCCAAATACACATCGACAACACAACCACTGTTGCATACCTCAAGAAAGGAGGGGGTACATGTTCCCTATTCCTTTATCAAATAACGTCGGACATCTTCCAACTCTGCATTCAACTCAAAGTAGAACTTGTCCCTCTTCACATTCCCGGTTCCCGGAACGTGATCGCCGATTCCTTGTCTCGACGAAACCCGCTGACCAGCGAATGGACCTTGGATTCCAAAGTCTGCTCAGCCCTATTCGCAATATGGGGACGACCGATGGTCGACCTCTTCGCCACTCAGTTCAATGCCTGACTTCCCCTGTTCGTCAGTCCGTTCCCCGACTCACGCGCCTGGGCAGTGGATGCACTGACACTAGTTTGGAACCTACTCCACGCTTATGCCTTCCCTCCACCACGCCTGCTTCCCATAGTACTTCGCATGATCGCATCATGCCACGGTCGGTTCCTGCTCATTGCCCCGGGTTGGCCAGCAGCAGCTTCGTTCCCAGCATTACTGAACCTCCCCATTGACGATCCCCGTGCCCTGCCCCACAGTCCGCGCCTACTCACCCAATCCAACGGCACGATCCACTACCCGAACGTCAAGGCACTTCAACTTCATGGGTGGCTAATATCATCCAATTGCTCCGAGCAACTGGCATCCGCATCGCCTCCCGAGCTGTGCGTTCCTCAACCAACAAAATCTACGACAGTCACTAGAAACGATGGTTTCATTGGTGTCTTACAGAACAAGTCGATCTAGTCTGTCCCCCTATAGAAGACCTCTGCTTCCTAACAGCTCTCTTTAACAGCGGCTTACTCGGTTCCACCATTTTGGTATACCGTTCTGCCCTTAACGCCGTATTCAGGGCAGCGGGAAACGGAAACCTGCTTACCGATTATCGCATCTCCTCACTCATCCATTCATTCAGTCTTCAAGCGACAGTTCCCCGACGGGATCTATCCGTCGTCCTGACGGCGCTCCTGTCCGCTCCTTATGAACCCCTCGGTTCCTCTCGTCTCAGCCACCTAACAAGGAAGACTGTGTTCCTCATCGCCCTTGCTGCCTGTCTATGGTGTAGCGAACTACAAGCACTTTTCAGCCACGGAATCGGTCTGCTTCTTTCTCCCGGATACGCCGGTGTCACACTCACGCCACGAGCATAATTTCGAGGCAAGACCCAGAAACCAGACGAACGTACGCATCCTTTTATAATACCTTCCCTCTCCAAAATCTTAGGAGAAGAAGATGAACGTTCCTTATGTCCAGTACGGGTGCTTCGATTCTAACTTAAAGCTTCAAAACCTATGTGATGAGGACGCTCTCAGCTGTTCCTCCCATTAGTCACAAAACTGGCGTCACATCATCCCGAATGATTGCCACTTGGCTAAAAACAGTTATCGTCCAAGCTTATGATGCACTTGATATCACTGGTGCTGACGAAGGTATCCGTGTAACGGCCCACGAACTCCGTGCTATTTCTACATCTTGGGCTTTTCATAGCAACATACACTTCTCCGACCTAATGGAAGCCGCCTCTTGGCGTCATGCGTCCGTTTTCACTTCCCATTAACTTCGAGACATGTCCCACCAAGCTGAGGGACTATACTGAATCGGCCCATTTGTTGCGGCTCGACGTATTCTGTGACCCCCGTTACACTCTTCAAATCTCAGTGTGGGGAACCGATCGCTACCCAAGGGGGCTTAATGTCAATGGCACCCACCGCCGTGACAAAGTCAGTGGATTGCAAATAAAAAATAGGTATTGATATTTTCAAGGCAACTAGAAACTCCAAAATACCAGTGTAACTTTGTTGATTTTGGTTTCTATTGCCTGTTGAAAATATACATTACCTTTTTCTATCCCACCTTTCTCCCCTCTTGTCGCCATTTGGGCACTATAGAGGATCGAAAAGGTGGCCTTCTCGGCTCCGCTCGAGTTTTTATATTAATGATGCTGCGCCATACAGCTGCGCAGTGGGTAGCGACTCGGAAGGGCAGCCTCAATTTTAATTCTCTATATTGAACAGCATTCGAGAAGGAGAATGCAAATAAAAAAAGGTAATGTAAATTTCAACAGGCAATAGAAACCAAAATCAACCAGGTTACACTGGTATTTTGGAGGTTTTGTTCAGTAATTATGAAACAGCAATTAGGCAGATGGTGTTTTCGAAACTTCCACACAGAACAAAATCTACTCCTGAATTTAAACAGTTTATTTATGAGCCCTACCATATGGTATCGCCATATGTATGCAGAATGTTGGCTCCAACTATAACGAGTACGACATTTGTTAACCATAAGGTATGGTAAACTATCGGTTTATGCCTTAATGGCTGATGCCATGCCCTATTTGCCAGCGTTCTTGTGACTCGCGTGCCTTCTGGCAGAAACTAGCACCAAGCTGCAGTAAAGATAATAAGTGTACTTGGTAATGGTTTCCCAACGCTAATTTACAGAATTATAGTCCAGTCAAATTAGACAAAAATTTAGATGGAACCTTGGAATAATTCACAAGAAGCTGATTTATGGTACAGATGTTCATAACGTTATCAGGTTCGACATACTAAAAAGCCTCAGCTGTCCGTGTTGAGCTAACATCGCCATCATGGAAACCTGGCGCCCGAACCTGGTTTCTATAAAATGTCTTAGCAACGGTAGCTCGGGCATGAATGTTCTCTCCAAAAATATAGAGAACGAATATTTCTACAAAGAAGACTCCATTCATTTTTTTCGTTGATCCAATAATTCAGGCAATAAACGGTAGAAGTGTGTGGAGCTAGTGTCGCCATCTTGGAAACATGGTGCTCAAAATTCTATATATTACGGAAACGGATGCTCAGGCATGAAAATAAATTTAATCCGAAATTGTACAGCATGGAATTGTCTACAAAAAAGGTTCTATTAGTTTGTTTTTTTAATTGAGTCCATGATTTAGCGAATAAACGTTGTCTAAAGACACCAGACTCAACTGCAGTATGAATAGCCAGTAAAAATAAGGGTGCCTAGTGTACGCACCCACAGATGAATGGGTGCGTATGCACCTTTGTGTAATTTCTTCGCTTTGTAACTGAAGTTATTCACAATAACTTCAGTTTTTTTTTATAGACTTTGTCATAGCAACTATACAGTTCCCATCTACAAGAAATGCACTTAAATATGCAGTCTCTACAAAAGCTGCATTGTGTAATGAAACTGCCGTCCCGGTCTACGGGAACTGCAGTTGATCACAGAAACTGCAGTTGCATAGTGGAACTGCAGTTGTAATCTACAAGAACTAAAGTTAAAAATGCACTTCATAACAGGGTCAGTCTATGAGAACTCTGCTAGAAAACTGCAATTGTCACAAAAAACAGTTCTGTAATGAAACTGCAGTTCCCGTCTACAAGAACTGCAGTTAAAAACTACTTGGTCATATAAACTGCAGTTCCAAAACATAACTGCAGTTTAAAGATTAAAAACTGTAGCAAATTTGCAGTAAGTGCTTTTTTCGAGGGTATTACTGCAGTATTTATTTTCTAAGGGATGACCTAGCTGCCGATGCGCTGTAAGGCCTCAATTGCCCCCC
>JAHWFP010140493.1:0-12982 GCA_023313725.1 Lithobius niger | reverse complement strand
GCAGCAGACGTTGAATCTTGCTTCTTCCGATACCCACGCTGCACGGATATCCGATGGGTAATTTATACATTCGTCCGTAAACACCCCGTACTAAAGAAGTCGGATCTTCAGCCGTCCCTCATATCTACAGCCAACAAAATTTTTCAACGATCTAGGAACCCAAATTGATAAGGTAGACGAGTCTAATACTACTGTAATATCTGCATAAAGAATCATCTTAATCATTAAAAACTTACGGTCGGTATATATATATATATATATGTAGGTATATATGTACCTCTTCTCCTCTTGAAGTAGGAGGGCTAAAAATATGAGAAAGGTGTCAAAAGACAGGAAATTAATCCGGATTTCGCGTAGGCGTATTTTCGTAGTTCTAGGTAACATTTTTCCCATCGAAAAAAGGGAAAAATCCCCTTTGGACCATTGTTGAAACGAATTTTTTGAAGTTGATTGTTAGTTTCGGAATTTCACCTCTTCCTGCTGTGCGGATGGTCCACAATTGTTGCGCCACGTAGGATGCGTGTGATCCAGTTGTGTTATCGGTAGGATTACGGCTGGCAATGCTAACAGCCGTCATTCAAGAATGAGGCACGTGCAGGTCGCTAAGGGACGACTGTTGGAGTTGCATTTTGGAAATTTCAAATACAAACTACCTATTTAGCCTTACATTTAAATGAAATTAAGCTCCGAAAAGATTAATGGTAAATTAAGCCTATTTAAACAAAATATATTGATAACAAAATGGTACAAAATGTTTCTACGTTTGCATTTGTAAAACATCGACGTTCGATCAATAGTGTGCTATTAGATGGTGCTCTACTCAGCAATAGTCCAGCCTAATAGCGGTAAAAACGAATAGTTTCTAGGTACGATTTCGCCTTGCACGAAATCTTTTATATTAGCCAAAAATTATAGGCGACATGTGGTTTTTGTTTCAAAGCATCACACGATGGGTTTTAAGTAAAAATTCTTAAAATTTGTGAAACAAAGAAACCCATGTAAAGTCTGCAAAATTTATTTGAATAAAAAATATTCTATACCAAGAGCGGCACAAGGAGTACGAATGATAAAATTACCAAGCACTTTAGTTCAAGCATGCAGCAACTCACGTGCTACAGCGTTGAAACGGCTTTGCAGCGGGGATGGATAAGGCTGCTTCAAGCCAAGGCCGACTGGGGAAGAAATCCCGTGTCTCGCCTCCTGGCTCATTGCCTGTTTAGGTGCATGCCAGAAAGGCGATAGCTTCTTCAAGCCAAGACCGACTGTGTACAAATCGCATGCCTAACCTCTTGGCTCAATAACAGTATAATCGTGTGCCGGAAAGGGAATGGCTTCTTCAAGCCAAGGCCGACTGGGCTACAAATCGCGTGCATCGCCTCCTGGCTCTTGGCAGGTTAGGCGCACGCCAGAAAGGGGATGGTTTCTTCAAGCTAAGGCCGACTGGATACGAATCGCATGTTTCGCCTTAAGAAGCGCACGAAGCTCTTGGTTGGCCAGACCGTTGGACTGAAGTATGGTTATCATTTGTTTATCAACTAAGCCTAACGTCTGCAAGGCTGCAAGGGTAGTTTTGCAGTGAATTTGTGAAACAGTGTCCTGGCGAAGATCAGCGTAGTAGCACCAGAGTATGATGGATGACGGTGTGTGGTCCTAGGTTCAATATGTACATGTACTTGAGTTGCTTTATAGTAGGGCGTTTGGCTATGGGCCATGGCTCCAATAAATTCATTATTCCCCGGCCCTTAAGAAAAACACGTACTACACTCTGATCATTTACTTGATCGTGTTAGATATGGAATGTCCGTCATCAGCATAAGAGTTGCAGCTTGAAAGCTCCTCGAGCGTAGCGAGACGACGCGGAATGAGCGAGCGAAGCGAGCGACTCTGCTAGTAACCATTAAAAACTTACGGTCGGCCGGTTTGTTTGTTTGTTTATATATACGTCTTCTCCTTCGGAAGTAGGAAGGCTAGAAATGTGAGAAAGGTCTCGAAAGACAGAAAATTACTCCGGATATCGTTTAGGCGTATTTTCGCAGTTCTAGGTAAAAGTTTTCCCCTCGAAAAAACGAAAAATCCCCTTTGGACCATTGTTGAAACAAATTTTTCCAAGTTGATTGTTAGTTTCGGAATACCACATCTTCCTGCTGAGAGGATGGTCCACAATTGTTGTGCACGTAGGAGGCGCGTGGTCCAGTATAATTGTTGTCGGTGGGATTATGGCTTGCAATCCGAATAGCTGTCATTCAAGAATGAGGCACGTGCAGCTCACTCATGGGACGACTGTTGGGAATTGTATTTTGGATATTTCAAATTCAAACTGCCAATTTAGCTGTAAATTTAAATGAAATTACGTAAAGGTATGAAAAGATTAAATGATAAATACAAATTAGGCATACTTAAACAAACTATACTGATAACAGAAAAGGGTGTTAGAAATATTTCTACGTTTGCATTTGTAAAACATCGATATTCGATCAATATGCCATTAGCTGGTGCTCTACTCAACAGTCTAGCATAATTGTGTTAAACACGCATATCGGGGTATGATTTCGTACGGCGTGTAGGCTGACTTGCATTAAAACCTCACGAAACGGTTGGTTAACTCTGTCAACAAACCTTTGTGTTAATCTTTGTTCAATGACGCATTATTATCTTTTGAAGTTTTACAGCTACTTCGCCATTGGGGATAGGGAAACTTAAATTAATAAACAAAAATCCTAAAGCACACAAAGCAGGACGTAACGTAAACGTTCCTAAAATAAGTGTAACAAGAAAACCTATGTATGGGTGGTATAAGAATTTATAGGGGTTTGGTGGTACTAACACGGTGACTTGCGATTCCTGGTGTTCAGCTCTGGTGTTGCTTCTACATCTTACGCAGCACAATTTATTTGAATAAAAAAATCTGTTCACGATAGGGACCAGGTTACAAAATCAGAAACAAGACTTCTTAACATAAACAAAGAAAAATGAAAGAGTAGGCACAAGTCATGGTTTGTTTATGAACTGAAACATTACGAAAAACGCGCAGTACAATGTTCATTATCGTTTTTTGGTGTAAAATTCTCCGTCAGCAGCATAAATATTGAAACAAGAAATGTCCTCGAGCGCAGCGAGACGCGGCGGAATGAGCGAGCGAAGCGAGCGACTCCGCTAGTACGAATATTAAGTTTTTCAATTCCTTCCTGATGCTAGCCTATAATTATAATTATTGTATGCACAGGTCTGTAAAATAATAAATAAAATTCACGTCTCCAAGCCAGTGTAAAATTAAAAACAACTTTTTGAAGAACGCAGGATTCCTAAGATAGTACCGCAAAAACTTGTGGAAAAACAGTTTTCACCTTTTATGTTTGAGTAAGCAAAACTACATAAGGACAGTATACTCCTAAAAACCATAAAAACTGCTGCATATGCGTAACCAACTTCTCACAGCTTCTCAACCATTTCTTAAAGAACTCTCAAACGGTCTTACACGGAAAAAAAAATTCACAACAGTTTACAAACAAAATTCTTGTGCACTCCCTCTACCAACACCCTTGCTTTCAAAGCAGACATAAGCAGGGGTGCTGCTGGTGTGAAAAAATGTGAAATATGTGAAAATTTGCTAATAGTAAAATAAATGTGAAAAATGTGATATAATGGGAAAAATACGAGTGGTGGTGTGAAAAAAAGGCAAAACGTACAAATTCAAGCAAAATCAATAAAATTGTCCACCCTAGTTATCGGCGCATGAACATGAAGTAAAAAAAAAAGCCCAAGTTATCGATACATTATAAAGATTACTACTGCAGAAATATGTTCTATCGTAGAATTGTGACACACTGATGTGATACATCAAAAAAGGAAAATCGTATGTACATATGTGAAAAAGTAAGAATTAGTAATGATAAAAAATTAAAAGAAGGACTGCGAAAAATGTCAGTTCAGGGATGCTGCCGGGGAACCTGCTTATTTCACATTTTTTCACATTCCCGCGTTTCATTTTTTTTCATATTTTTCGCATGCCTACTTTTTATTTTTCCACATATTTCACATGCCTACTTTTAATGTGAAAAAATAAAAAGTAGGCATGTGAAAAATGTGAAAAAAAATGAAAAGCGGGAATGTGAAAAAATGTGAAATAAGCAGGTTCCCTGAACTGGCATTTTTTTCAAATATCTCCCAGACCTTACCCTTGATTCGATTATACAAACCGGCAGTGACAAACAACATGTTCTCCTTCAATTTCACGTCTCATGCAACCTCGTTATTCGTATCACTAAATAATTCTCTTTGCTATAATTTTTGCCCGTTTCGGAAATTCTTGCTTTAATAAAATTTCTGTTTGCCCGATGGGGGGCTACTTTTAGATCCTACCTGTACTTGACCAGCTCAAAACTCAGTTCCATATTTTTAACTATGCAGCCTAACTGTTGGTCACATTTTAACCCAAATTCAACCCTCATTTCTCTACAACTTTACCGAAGCTTGCAACCGCTTTCGCTTGTCCGTACAGTTTACATTTTTCAGTTCCCGATACAAGATGGCTTTCCTGGACCTCAACCTGCCTATTCTTTCTGATCGTGCCACTTTCAAACATTACATCAAATCAACACAGACTAATAGATTTATCCCCTTCAATACTCACCCCCCCTCCCCCTTACTCTGTACATCAAACTCTGTTCTTTAAAAGGTGAAATTGCACGTTTGCTTTGCAACACCCAATTACCTGGTGATGTATATCCTCCACTCCTAAAAAGCAACTACCGTCATGCTGGGTACTCCTCCAAATTCTTGATACATTCTGTAACGACAATTGTGCCCAAAGTCCCTCCCCGCCCTTTCCTACCAAAGCCATTATACTATATTTGTGTGCCACTTCAGGGTTCAGACAATTTTTTAATTCTCAATTTCCCTGATAATTTCAGGTTTTCCAGGTATATCCAATGGCAATTTCCAGGTGTTTACGAGATGTTTAGTTAGGGAAAACAGGCAGTAGCTAATGGGTTTGTTAATATTTGTACGAAAGTAATCCAACATTCCAGATAATAGCTGTTTTAGACACTAGTCCAGACGGGACTAAACATATTTTCATTGCAAATGTTGGTACTCGCCTAAGATTTGGTTTATTGAAGTTGTATCGAAAATACTTGAACATATTAAAGAACAATTTTAAATATTTGATACTAGCCTAGGATTTTGTTTCTGATCTGCTAATTTAACTGAACTTAGAAAGCAGGCACAAGGAGATTTTTTTAAATGTCCCTGTCTTTTCCCTGATTTTCAAAACATTTCTTGTTTTCCCTGAAATTTCCCTAAGGTTTTGGCTCCGTTTTCATTTTCCCTGACATTTCCAGGTTCTCAGGTTTTCCAGGTTTTGTCTGAACCCTGCACTTTTGTGATTTTTTTCAAAAGTTTCCTCCATGAATTTCAGGGCGGGCTGGCACCAAATGAAAGTCTGCAGCATATACCACCATCGAATATTCTCTCTAGCAGCAAGCGAAGGAATGCACAAAATAATACCTTTCAACACAACAAACACGCACGTGCCTCCTTAATTATTGAGTAAACATTTCGTACGTCTTCGTGCGCCTGGGAGAAAGCTGTAAAGATTAACGATATTACTGCCAATAGATGGCGCCACGGCACTTTCTTTATATTCTACCGTGGCGCCATCTAGTGGCGGGAATATCGTTCATCTTTACAGCTTGCTCCCAAGTGCACGAAGATGTATCATGTTTTTACTCAATAATTGAGGAGACACGTGGCTGGCTTGTTGTGTTAAAAGATATTTCTTTGTGCATTCCTTTGATTGCTGCGCGCTAGAGCTAGAGAAAATTAGACAGTGCTAGATGACACTAAACCATGCGCAATGGCTGTTTGCCGTGTCGTCACTATGAGTTAGCCAATGACGAACGAGAACAACGGCTGTTTGGCCCTCTGATTGGACTAGCCCAGTCACGTGATATGCACGTCACAGCAAACAGCCAAGGCGTGTAGTTTAGATGCTGCAAACTTTCGTTTGGTGGCAACCCGCCTTTAACGTTCGCTTTGTCCCAACACCTACCCCAACTCTTAAACAATCGCTTACTAAAAAACAACCCCGTGTTACAAAACCACTCCCCTCTGACTTTGTTTACACCTTACTCTGCTCCGATTACATAAAAATCTATCTGGGACAAACGGAACATGGAAGCGATCGTAAAACTAGTCATATTTCTGATACTCACAGTTTAGCCCCAGGCAGGAAAAAAAAACTCCATTTCCGCTAAACGGAAAATTCACACCATTTGATGGATATGCCAACCGTCTACATATTGATAAAAGTGGAATGTCATCTACTTTTGTCATCTGATTTTTAGCTCCCTTACGGATTGGTCCACTGATTGGCAACTGACACTAGCTGACACTGAATGTAATGTTTTTCACATAGGTCAAGCAATAAACTCCATGATTATTGTATCTCTGAAACTCCCTTGTAACCTAAAGTGCCGTCCATAGCTAATTGTTAAGACAGACAGGCAAAGAGCTGCCATGCAATATTTAAAAATGTCTCCTTAAAAGATTTGTCTCCTGATAGGCAGATAAACAGGCACAAAGACATCAAAATGAACAGCAAATTTATAATTTTCAGCATGCATTTGATGACTTGGTCACAAAAAGCATGCTAAAATAATCTAGTGAAAGCCCCCCAAAAGTGGAGCTGACTATGATGATTCAGCCATCTTGGATTGCATTCTGTATTGGATGGCGGATCACAGCCAGAACAGCTTCGTTGGGGTTTTCACTTGATTATTTTAGCGTGTTTTTTGTGACGAAGGCATCAAATGCATGCTGAAAATTAAAAAAAATTACTGCTTACTTTAATGTCTTTGTGGCTGTTTGTCCGCCTATCAGGAGGAATTGTTTAATCTTGTTTACCCTCGGCCACAAATTAATAGAGTTTTATCGAGTTGCTATGATTAGACTTTGCTTCTTGTCCAGGAATTCAAAAACTCTCCTTTGGGTTTTGTGGTTTTGTGAAGGCAATTTTGGAGAATTAAGTCCAGTCTGGTCCCCACATCTTATTAAGGACATTCATCACGTCGAGTCAGCACAACGCTCGTTCACCAAATTTTTGCCAGGCCTTTCTGGGATGAGATACACTAAACGACTTAGTATTTTGGAAATTGACCTCTTTAGAGGTTCGCCAATTAACACATGATTTGACTTTGATTTGACTCTGATTTGACACATGATTTGACTCTGACCCTTTGTAGCCATTGTAACTTTAATTACGGTCGTTTCTTCTTTATTCGTACATCAGCCAAAACTAGGGTCATCTGCTAAAATTGGTTACCCTGCCGTTTTCGCATCAATGTAGAAAATGTTCCTTTTCAAACCGCATAGCGAGCATCTGGAACGCTCTGCCTTGTGAGGTGATATTGGCTCATTGGGTATTTAAAAAAAAATTGGCCGAACAAAGGACGCTACTATCCTAATATGTTAGATGGAACTAGCCAAACTCCAACCTTAACTTTTCTGGAAGGGTGTCAGGGGTCTGTTGGGCTCTTCCTTAACCTATTGCTTTTGCAGCGAATTATTTTATATTTAAAATAAAATATTTTTCTGTCATTGATTTAGTGCAAGATTGGTTCACCGGTTCGAATCCGAGTCATGTCACTCGAAAGAAACGTCAGTGAAATGTCAAAGAAACAACAGGTTTTGCAGTACTTTGGTGCAATTTTGTAGAGTATTTAAAAATCTTTTCAATCTCTAGGAAGCAAGGAAGAATTCAGTACTAATACGACGGTAAGTAAATGATGTAAAGGCAAGTCGGAATATCCTTGCAGCATACATCGTGCATTAGAAACACGCAATACAGCACTAAAGTGTGCGCGGCCTATCTTGAGTTCGACGCAGAACGAACACAGATAATCGATTGTACGTTTTTGGCAGCAGAGTGCCTTGTTGATATCCGAGATGGTTACAGGAACAATGGCGGCCGTCGATTAAAGCCGCTCCCTCCAGGAAGACGTAGCCGCTCATAAAATAATTCCAGGACTTAAGATACGCCGCGCACACAATATACAGCACGTATACAGTATATGCATACGTTGTTTCCAGTGCATGTTTGCTACAAGGATATTCTGATTATACTGTTACATCATTTACTTACCTTCATATTAATACTGAATTCTTCCTAGAGATTTGAAAATATTTTTAAATGCTTTGCGAAATTGCGCTAAAATACTGAAAACCCTATTGTATTATTCCTATTCAACTTTATTGTGTTCCTAGAATTGTGTTCCTAGAATGAATAACGAGCCCACACAAGTAAATACAAGTAGTAGCAAAACTACTAGTAAACTTCCAGTTGACAAGAATTAAAATCAAAAGGGAAATTTGTGAAAGTTCGATGATGATAAAAGGCAGCAGCGAGGAAGACGTTGTAGAAAACTTTGAGTCCGACACTCATCTCGGAAGAGGCATTTATTACATGCAGGCCTAAATTTTCGATGGTCCTGGGAGCCACTCTCGAAGGCGCAGTGAGCGGTTGATGGTATTGTGCTCGTTGCTACGTCGTGAATGGCTCTCCAAACAGTCGAAAATTTAGGTCAGTGTATAATACATATTGCGAGTTGAGTGTTCGGACGAGTTTTCTATGGCATGAAAGTTCTCCTCACTGAGCAAAATCCAATAAAAAAACAACAGTCAACCCATGTAATGCAGAAACCGTTCATTGAAACTGAACCATTACTTTCACGTTAATTGGTTATCGGTCAAGTCCACTCCTGTGCTTCACGGAGCCTCAATTAATAGAGATGCAAACCTATTTGCATTGCTTTTTGGACTTAAATGTCAGACTGTGGGTTACATATTTTTTCGTAAACAGTTCAGCAAAACTCGCTTCATAGTTCCCCATGCAGCCCAGCAACGTACAAAAAAAATCCGTTTAATCCGACTTAATTCACCTAAACTAACCTAACCTAACCTAACATAACCTAACTACAACAATAACAGATCAGCAATAAAGTCAATTTGAACACAATCACCAATCACCACCAGTGGGTGTTAAGTAGCGAAGTTTCGCACTGGGATCCGTCCCGCCTATCTAAACTGTTTACGAAAAAAATTAAGCCAGCGGAGCCGGTTAAACCCACGATCTTTGAGACCAAAGTCTGAAGCCACACTGAAAAAGACATACTGACACGGGGAGCATCACATAACTTCATCTATACGATTTTTGTTTAAACTGCATGTAATACTGTAACTACAACGATTAATAATGTTTCTTTCATACGTTCTGGAGAATAGACAAAATTTATTTGCGAGCAAGCACAGGCTCTTCGACAGATGGCTCTTTGAGGCAGCAACGGTTTAAATAAAGCATGTAGCTGTAATTGTAACGATCCCTTTGGCTAGACAAATTCGCTAATAATGGACTAAGAGTCAAACGAGTTAGTTAAAAAAAAAAAAGATAAACAAGTGCTCTAGCTTCAATGAATGACTTTCCAGAGTTAAGTCGAGGAAGCGAATAGGAACAATAGAATTTCACCTTGGCATTGATCCAAATCATGGTGTAAGCAATGCAGTCGAATTAAATTGAAGTTGATGTTTATCAATAAAAGTCAAGCACGTTATTGACCAGCCAACACGACAAAGAGTTGATCCGAATAGCCTTTGAAGCCATGTCCACTCGACCGTACTTGTGGGGAACTCAGGACAACGTCCTTTTGTATTACATGTTGCTGCTTGTCTGGTGACAGATCAACCCCGCGTTCTTTGAGAGTTTGCGCAGCTGTCTCCAGCTCGATCGATATGTCTCTACCCATGACAGTCGTTTACTCGACTGGATAACATTCCAGCAGAAAACTCCAAGTGGGTGTCACTGTTTATTTGCAACCATTCTGTTGTTCGATCTGCACGCATGGAACTGTGTATGGCAATTGTGTAAATTTAATGCATAAATGAAGCGTATACTGCATATAATGTGTGACTAGTGGCAATAATGAGGTCAATGGACGCTATGGCCTTCCAATTGTTATTTCGTCTATTGTCTTATAGTACACTGAAATATTATAATATGGGCAAATGCGGCTCTTAGGCATAGTCTGCTAATGCAGTATTTACAACAAAAAATAAACAGTATTGATAGTAAAAAATCCGCTCCTAACAGCACTAGATCATCACAAATAAACACGATTTAATTTTCGACAAAATTTCCTTTTTGTCGTGATAACAATGAAACATGAAAAAAATGCAATTAAAAGCCCATAATAGGGTTAATTCCCTGTTCTCCAACCACCAACTTGGATTTGGCTTGAGTCAGACCACTGACCTTTACAACACATTTTCTGGCAACGTTTTCAGCCCTATTACAGGCTTTTAAATTGCAGTTTTTTCATGTTTCATGGTTACCAATGCAAAAAGGAAATTTTATTGAAAATTAAATTATGTTTATGTGTGATACTTTCGCTGCCAGGAGCGGATTCTTTACTGTCAACTTCCTACACCGCAAATAAATAGAAGTTTTATGAATGTTAATAATAAAAACAGTAAAACTTATGCTCTAATAGTTACTTAGACATTTATTTTAGTACACACTGATGTATTTTTATACAAGCAAAGGAAGCTCGTAGCTGCCTAATGTTTTATTAGTTACCTTACGAGCAAGTTAAGTTTTAATAATAAAATCAAGCCCTGGAAAAATATTAACGATAAGTATACAGATAAAATATGCTAAAGAAGTAAAGGCTGCAAGCTACTCAAGCAACTACAATTAAGCTTCGGGCCTAACTGCATATATCAGACAGAATGGGTTTACTATTAGGCTACTCGAGTTTTAACGACCTGTGATGGCTGAATTTAATATTTACACATTTATAATTTGGAGGGTACTAAACAAAAACATAATATTTGTTAGCAACAGTTTGTAATGTCACATAAATAATTACGGATCATAAGAGGAGCTTACAGTCTGACTGCTTCAATAATAAACAATAAAAAATGCGTTTCACATTAAATAAACAAACACCCGTCGCAGCGGCTGGGAATGGCGGTTCCACTCCGCTTCGTTTGTGTTTTATTTTATATTAAACGGCAATTTTCAAAATTTTCCTTGTTATGATACAATTCCTGGCTGTATATCACAGTCCTAAGTGCAGGCAGAACGAGTTCGTGTTTCACATCTTTTCATTCCGTTTCACATTTATTTCTCTTGATTCGTTGCTTGACTCTTTCTATTGTGTGCGTGGCGTATCTTGAGTGCCGGAAGTATTTTACGAGCGACTGCGTCTTCCTGGAGGGGGCAGCTTTAATCAACGGCCGCCATTGTTTTTGTCACCATCTTCCATCTTGGATCTCAACAAGGCATTCTTCTGCCAAAAACGTACAACCGATTATCTGTGTTCGTTCTACGTCGAACTCAAGATAGACCGCGCACACTGTATACAATCAGAGGCAGCAGCTTTAATCTTTCAAGACTGCTCAACATGTCTTTTACCCATTATGCTAAATGTTCACTCTCTTGGAAAAATAACTTTAGAAACGAAGAGTCACGAATTCATTTCCGGCCGTTTAGGTGACAAGAAAGTCGTTGGGGAGGAAGGTGGGGGCGGGGTGAGTTTAATGGCGCATCGACAGGTAGGTGGGGTAGACGATTCACGCCCTCTGATGAAGGAAACAAAAGCTACTGATAAGTGTGGGATTTTTCATTTCGTAACATGTTCTTGACAACGGATTTAAACGTTATTGGCTTTAAGATTGTACAATATGACAATAACGGAGATAAACAAGTGAAAATACTCAAAGCTGCTGTTTAAAAGCAAGTTAAAAATTTGCATATGCTACCATTTTTGGGCAAATTTAGACCCAAAGAATAAAATCTGGTAGTATTTTCTGAAGCATGTTACGCCGTTGCCAAATTTTTTATGAGAGCAACCTATCATCCGTCTTTAACACGTTCTTTGAAAATTTCATATAATGCGAAGACATATGGCATGACTGTCGCCATGAATCTTAAATGAAAGGCAATATCCGAGTGACGTGCCGAAGAAATTGGCGGCCATATTTGTTTGCATACTTTATTGATTTTGAGGAAAGCCATCTACAAGTATTTTTACGCTTTCAATAAATTCGAAAAGAGGCAGCATCTTAGTGAGCCTGTCTCCTAAATTTTATTGATGATATAAATCGTTTAAAAAAAACCCAGATCATCGAGCACTGGCTTATGATATGAGTAAGTAAAGTGCTTGCTTTCAAGTCACAGAAAAGGTAGCCAAACACATATTTGTTTCACTTCAGGTAAAAATGCTCTGCGAATTTCATAATTCAGCATTTTTAACAAACTTAATTGCTCAAACACACAGACCACATTCAGTTACTGGAGCCTTTCCCTTGTTACACAGGTACAAGAATTCAAAGTTAAGACGCCATTTGTATATTTTACTCCAAACAGCAAGCACCAGTCACCCTGGTTAGGACCTTGTTTTAGATTGCGTGCTGGATCAGATTTACTGTACAATGGTTTGATTTTAAACTGCAGTTCACTTTAATTAACAGTAATTTACGTTATCGTGTGTACAAATTAAAGTGAGCCGCAGGTTAATATCGTATCAAACCATTGTACAGTAAATCTGATTCAGAATCCAATCTGATAGCTGTTCCCCCAATGTGACTGGGGAATTGGTCTACTTGTACGAAGTAGGTGACGCTTTTGCAATATTGTGAATGTTTTATTTTAACTGTGTGACAAGGACAATGCTGTTGTGACTGAATGTAGTCTGAGGAAACCAAGTTAATCCCACCGAGTAAAAGTTCGAAGGTTAAATGAAAATTCTGAAAACTGCTTACTGCACAATGTTCAGTTAATTCATTTAACGTTTGTAGTCTTAGTCGGTGGGATTAACGCGGCGAAAGAGCTTGGTGTTTAATATCACGATTCAAATGGCTGAAAAGCTTGGGAATCTTTACCAAGTTTTGTTTTGGGGAGTTATCACATATTTTGGTCCAAGTTTTG
>JAHWFP010140485.1:0-10566 GCA_023313725.1 Lithobius niger | reverse complement strand
GCTTGGCCAAAGCCAATTGTCAATCTTAATAAAAATAATAATAATAAAATTTCTTGCAATGAATGCAAAAGTCGACTGGTGTCTGCTAATACCCAGCTGGATCAATAAAAATTTCCCGAACCGATATTTTTAACACTAAAATGATCACTTAAAAAAAATGTACAACTGTGTATGCGTTTGTATATTTAATTATTTAAAAACACTTTAAATATTTAGATAATTTTATAGTTTTCAACCCCCGTTTAAACCCGTTTACACTCTTTGCTTCAATCAGTTCCGGTGGTAGACTATTCCATGGCTCAACGACCCTGTTCGAAAAGAAATATTTTGTGCAGTTTCTCTTTGTTTTTTGTACCTTTAATTTGAGATTATGCCCTCGAGTATACGTGTTTCCCCGTACCTCAAAATATAAGCCAGGATCCACATCTATGAGCCCCTTTAAAATTGAGAAAGTAAGGCAAAGATCAGCTATTAGTCGTCTATGCTCTAAGGATTCAAGAGTTAAATGTGCAAGTCGCTGAGAATAGTTCATGCTTCTACAGCCCCATAGATATTTGGTGAAGGACCTCTGCACAGTTTCTACTAGTTTAATATCGCTAACAAGATAAGGACACCACACCTGACTTGCATACTCCACAATTGGTCGCACATATGTTTTGAATGCCCTCACTAGGGTTAATTCATCTCCAGATACAAAGCAGCGCCTAACAAGATGGCTAATTTGTTTAGCTCTTGCTGTTATACGATTACAGTGGTCTGTGAATTTTAAAATTGCTGAGAGATGGACGCCAAGATCTTTGATTATTTGTTTTGTTTCAAGGTTCGTATCGTTTATTTTGTAAGTATAATTTCTGTTTTTACTACCCAAAGGTAAAATTACACATTTAGAGTGGTTTATAGGCAGATGCCATTGTATTGATCAGTTAATGGTATTATCAAGTGCCAATTGTATCAATTTACTATGCTCGTCATATTCTGCCCTACCATAGAGTTTGACATTATCAGCAAACTTACAGGTGTACAAATATGCCCATCATCCTTTTCATTTTGAAGATCAGCGGGTTGCGGGTCTTCTTTTTCTTGAGTTGATACCAGCACAAGTGCAAGACTGAACGTCATGAAATGTGGGTGTTCAATTTAGGAACGGGTCTAAACTCTTCATTGTGGATTGCTGCGATTTGCCACCGTGAGTTTTTGCCATAATGAATGTTGAGAGTTCGGAGATCAAAAGGGTAACAATTGTGGATGGTTGATAGGCTTGGAATGGCACGAAAGGGGTTGTGGATCGTTCCCAGTTCCCTCGCTAAATGCCGCTACGTTAAGGGTGGCGTTTGAGTGGTGGTGATGGTTCCACTGTTGGGTGTGACGTGAAGAGATTCTAAGTGGTCAATAATGTCGTTGGTGAACCGAGTTTGGTAATAAAAACCCACGTGCAAGATGCCAAAACGAACAGTGGATTGGATGTGAGTAATTGATACGAGTTCCTGTTCTTAAAATGAAATATGGGGTTGTGCTGAAGATTTCAACGACGGTGAAAGGGTGGTTGGCCGGAGCATCGACTATGTTGCGAGTTGCTGATCGTGATTACTCGAGCTGAATGGCGTGATTCAGCTTGTTGATTGCCAGGAAAAAGAATAGGAAAAGGGCGATATAAGAGCAAATGCAGTTGCTTAAATTCTTTCCTTTGTTGTGTTTTTCCACTTTCGAATTCGAGACGATCACGACGATCTCCCTTCATGCCATAGTTTTCTCCGATTCGAGGTCTAACTCTGAGTACAGTGAGTTGATGTCGATGAGATTGGAAAACTTGTTCTGTCCCAAAAACGACGGTGAGCTGGTTGCTTCATGTGGTTCAATCCTGGGAGAAGACACGGAGGGAGCCACAATGTCTTGAATGTTCCAAAAGGTGAAACAGGAGGACAAGCCAGCAAATGGGAGCACTAAGCGGGAGTTCAGTGAGAAGAGATGGTTGGCTCTGTTGAGGGCGAGCACGTCGAATCAAATGATTTGGGATGAAAACTGGCAAAAGGGAGCACGTTGAACAGAGTGTGTTATAGGTGCCGCCTTAAGCATGGATCAACCCTGGGAAACAACAGTGAGGGAGCCACGATGTCTTAACCGCTTCATACGGTGAATGGTGCGTCTGGTCAAGAAGGGGGATGGTTGGAGTCCATTCAGCCACAGAATACGGCCAGAAGATGGTTGGGACAGCTGCGATAGGAAGAAGGAAGCCGTCGGGGGTTGGCAATGGTGTCTTTTGTGATGTAGGTCGGCAATAGAAGCAGCCAGCGTCATAATGAAAGAAGAGTGCATTGTCAGAGTTTTCAGTGTTGGTTGGCCTTGTTGGTGGTTGACGGCAATATCTATTGCCATGAAACCAGCGAAAGGAAAGCCGTGGAGGAGATTACATGCAGATCAAACTTGGGAAACAACAGGGAAGGAGCCACGATGTCTTGTCCGTTTCAAATGGTGAGTACAACCAAGAGAAAGAGACAGTGATGGCTCGCTCAGCTACCAAAGTTGGACTGGTGATGACAGAAGACAGCTTGGCCAACTGCGCCTGGTGTATGGCGATGTTCTTCATAGCATTGGCAGAACGGCCATTGTGCGACGAAAGAAGACCGCATGGTCGAACATGAAGACAGCGGGCGGCAACGTTAAGGTGGAATCGGTGAAGAGAGTTGTCATCGTGGGGAAGTGGGTGTGGATCAATCCTGGGAGACAACAGGGAGGGAGCCACGATGCCTTCAAGGGATCCAAAGGTGATTGGAGATGACGTTGGAACCAGCTGCCGTGACGATAGGGAATCCAGTGGCTTAGGAGGCCTCAAATGCATTCGTTCCAGGCTGGACGTAGCGGCAGACGGGAAACAAAATGGTGTTAGTCACTCGTGACAGGAGGAAAGGAAAACCGGCAGACGAGAAGAAGCAACAAGTATAAAATCAGCGACAGCTGACTAGCAGGGTCGTTCCTGGCGCCGTCGAGCAGCTTACAACCGGACCAGATGGGGTGAGAGGAGGCTACGGGTGTCGACGAAAGGGGGACGATGAAGTCGCCGTTACAGCCAACAAGGGCCCGACGATAGAGCTGTGAGGAACGGTGACAATGCGGGAAAGATCCAGGCGATAGAGCCTTGGAAAACAAGATGGTGGTGATGAAAGAAAATGATAGAGAATGATAGAGGGAGGATGAAGCGACCATGACGACATGGCCGCTAGAGAACAAAAGATGCTGAGCCCTTGTAGCAAGCTGTATTAACCGGAGGAGTGTGCGCATGCGCACTTTGGTTACCAAGCTGGCTGGGTCCAAACAACTTTAAAACCATAGGATGTAACACAGCATTACGAGAACATAATGCAAAGGTAACATTTTCCCACAGCTCTAATAACTGTCGTAAAACTCTGTAATGTTACGCATCATTCTACTTTGAACCTATAACATTTTCATTAAAAATAAAACACGTATTTACTTTGATGCGTCATGAATAGTAATGGCGTCCAACCATGGACTTGTATACTATCACTCTACGTGTGGACTTATAACTATCGCAGCTCCATGGTTCAACAACAATCGTCGGCTTTCATGGTGAGTCGAGCTGTTTCGCCAATTTTGTGATGGATCTTTGGGGAAGAAAACTGGTCATGTCTCGTTTCACAGAAAACTTTTTTTTCAAATTATGTGTCCCGCTTCTGCTGCCGCGCTCACTACGGCTCAACGTATAAAATCAGAAACCGCAACTAACCATAAATAGTCCTTCCAGTTAAGAATGCATTTTAAACTTCTCCAATGTTATGTTTTTAAATGATATTTTCATTCTGCGAAACGGGATTCTCCAAAACGGGAACTCGGGAGACGATGTGCTCTCGTTTAGAATGCGACTTGAGCAAAATTTAAGTATCGATAAAAAAAAAAAACTATCTCATGACTGACAAAATTCCAGTTCCAACAATTATTTTTCAAGCAGGTGAATTGGATATGCGATTTGGAGTATAATTTAAGCCAACACTTGCAGTTATAGTCTTCGATAACAACTGAACGGCATACAGCGGCAAAAAAAATGAAATATGAAATGAAGTATGAAATACGGAAAATATTGAATATTGCATAAAATATTGTATAAAACGGGGTTTAACTCTTTTTGTGTTTTGTTTTATCAACCCAAATCCACAATAGTCATGGGTGAAGCCAATAGGTTTCCAAACAAAAACGGTAGGCCTTAGACAGTAATGATCAAACCAAGAAAATGCTGCCAAGATTAATACTCGTGTAGTTCAAAGGTGGAAATCGCCTTGTGTACCCTTGAAGAACATGTTACATAATTAACATTTTAGTTTGCGTTCACTCTAAGATTTCTACGCCATCTTCTTTAGCTCAATTGAGTTTTGAGCTGAGCAAGGGATGCTATTGTTTTCTATATTGTTATTACCATCTTACACAGCAATTCCTAAATAACACCAAAGCTAACACCACAGCACGCGAATGCTCGGGGCCACTAGCTTTATAACTCGGGGTCAGCCTTAGCCATACAACACAAAGCAGAATATCTCCGAAACTATATGAGGCTTTCCATGCACCAATGCTCCTTTGTCATGAAATATAAACCAAATCGAAACGAGATTGAGAACGGTGTTGTGTTCCAAACAGAGAAACATAACAAGTATTAAGGCCTTTCTTCGCTCGGTCCAACAATGATGGCGTAAGTTTACAAACCGGCTCAGTAACAGGGCTAGAATTCTTTCATAATACTGTATAAAATATTATGTGCATATGTTACGTTTTCAATTGTTTGTTGTATTAAAAAGTATTTTGAAACACCTGTTATTAAAATACACAGGCCCACCTCACTTGATGTGACTTGTTGAAGAAGATATCGAGTATTTAACTGTATTTTTCTGGGGATCATTAGACACAGTCGGATCCGTATCTACGTTTCGTTTTCAAAGACTTTACAAAAACTTTAGAAAGACTTTAGAAATATTCGGTCTAATGTCCTTTTCAACAACTGAGGATATCTCGGGTATGAGAGGCTAATTATATGCTAGGAAATTAAAGTTATTTTAATTACCATAACCAACATGAGTACGAATTTAAAATGTGTGGTAGCTGTGCACGGAATTAAAAAAAAAAACAATCTGTTCTACAGGGCGAAGCTCTCTGGTTTCATGTTCCAGCCAAACTAAAAAGCTGTTCAGTTTTAGTCAGTGGTGACCTGATGACCAAAAACATACATGTAATTTTACCTTGTGAATTATTTATATTTTTATTATGCTCCATACGTTCTTTCCCTACTTACGAGATACATACCACGACCCCCCCCCCCCACACACAATCTCTTCGCCTCTATCCAACAAAATCAACTCATTCAATACAGGTAGATTAATTCCCCTAAGCCGACAGTGCTGTTGAAATTCAACAAGGCAAGCATCGTCATTTCGTCTTAAACAAACGTGTAGTGTTCCCAGTTTCAAAAGACGCAGCTGGGACCCCTGTCAAACCATTCTGCCTCCAGAAGATTGATGGAAGAGGATAGCAGATTGCTCTTCTTCTCTGCCAGAAGATGATGATTCATCATTGAAGGAATTCTCCGCTCCACCTAGCCTCCAGTCAAACACTAAAACACTTCTATATTTATGGCTTGTGTGTGCGCTACTAACGTCTCCGGTAGGCCCCACAACGACAAAAAACCTAAAACCTTATACCGTTTCTCCCAAGTAAACGTGGATGATGCGGTAAATTTGAAGCTGGCAGGCTAGGAAGCCATGTTGGCAACACAAACTGATGACGTCATTCCAAAATGTCTGCCACGAAAGTTACAAGACAGCATGAGGGTTGATAAGTAGGTTACGCGATTTCTCGAAAAACTTGGGAAAAAATATGTGTTAAGTCTCTTCTAAACAGCATAGCATCGCGCCGAACCGTTACCAGTAAATTATCCGGCCCGACCTATAACAATATTAGGGGGGTAGACAAAATGGCCGCCACGAGTGGTCCATTTCATTTCTTCGAGGTCTGTTCGGGAATTGGCAAAGCAAAACGCATCAGTGAATTTTTGTACGGTGAGTCCCACCACCTACAGCCAAATAGCGGTAACTAACAAAACGCTTCGTAATTCACTAACTTATACCCAATTATCACTCAGAAAATAGCTTACACGTACAAATAAATACATTTCCTTATTTTTGCCACAAAGCTATTAAATTTCTCGACTGCATCTAGCTCTTCCGTAAATAGCGACATGTTCGTTTATACAGAAAGTGTTTCAAGGAAGGCTGAAATTTTGTAAGGCAGGTGTCGCCCTCGGTTAACAAAAAGTGGCAACAAGACAAATCAACCGCATCAGTCGCGTGTGCTATTTTTCATCTAAGATCCGGCCGGTTCTGTAGTAGAGACCTCGCCGAATAAGCAAACACATTGGAGCGGCCGGAAACTTGAAATTAAAAAAAATGGCGGCATCGTTGGCGTCATTCAAACACCGGTAATAGCGATTCAGAAATTTACGAAGCACTCGTGCGTCAGTAGTTTCTGAAGTAGAACATATACTGTGTTCGGTCATAAGAGAAGAAAGGATTGGGATGGAAAAGAAACTTAACGCGAACACATCGGTACTCTTTCCGATCAAAGGAGGACGCGGCGGAAGTAGATTCATAGTAATGCGCCTGCGCTGTAGTTTGTTCATTAATAGTAACGGGCGCACACCGACTGAGCGCTTCATCTGCACACGAATAGTGGCTGTGAATGGAAGATTGTGAGTGCATTGTCATGCTATAAACTTCGGCATTAATATAGAACGCTGCACAAGTTACATCAGCACAAGGCGATACTTCAATTCTTTCTGTAAACGTCTGTTCAGATAACGTGTCAAACCATACAAGCAATGATTTTCCTTTATTGGTTTAAAAATGGTTGTTAGCTTTTACATACTGAGAACGAATAAGTCGCACTGCTGTGATGTTACTGTCTACAGCATCATTTTCGTGTAGTTTACATAGAGCCTGTATCATTGCACATACATGTGGCAACACAATGAAGTTAGACAGCAATTCTATCGAAAAAACACCGTTCAGTTGCTTAACGCGAATTAGTTACATAGTTTATAGCGATTGACGAATCGGCGAAAACAAGCGACGAACCAATATGGCGGAGCTCACTTCCCGTTAACGAGCCGGGTTGCAATAGAAACGTAAGAGAGTGCGTTGATATGAGCAGGCTGGCAGTTTCTTTTCCATCCCAATCCTTTCTTCTCCTGTGGTTCGGTTCAAACCGGTTTCAGCTCGTTACAAGAAATTTGCACCACGGATGAAGATTCAACCAGACTGGTTAGCTTCTCGTAACACAAAACCGTATGTTAGGGCGCGTTTACTCGCCGAACACTGTTTGCTAGGCAACCATTATTTATTTACAATTAATTTCCCGTTTCTATTAAATGAATGCGGTAACAGGCAACAAATTAAATGTATTATAAATAAGAACAGGGATAAAGAACAAAGTGCAACTGTCATTTTAAACATTGCTACAATATTGTTGCCATTTCACACTATTTCCAAATTTTGCTATTCTCGCTGAAAAAAAAGCTTCTAGCAGTGATCAAACAACGGTGGAATAAATGACTACTCGGAGCGAATATTCAAAATCCAACATGGCGTCCATTTCGGGGTTGTCGAATCGAAGACCAACCATCGAATACCGGCATTCAGTAATCTGTCCGTCATCTTGTACAGCAACAAAAATTGTTTTTTTCTTGTCATTAAATCGACGCTGTCATGTTGCACGTATCGTACGTCGTGTCGCGAAACGACGAGGAGATTTGCGTCCGCGTTGTTGCCATGGTTACTACGTATAGACAACTTGAAAGCAAGATTCTTCGGTAAAGGCGAGAAGCAGCCAGCATATTTAGCATTAACCAAGTAAAAGCTAGTAAGCGAGAAAATTGTCGTTGCCTAACCCGCCCTAAGGGTGCGTTTGCGCAACGACGTGTGTTTGCATTCTCGCAACTAGAATTTAATCACGATGGTAACGGTGTCGCTGCCATGGAAACAATGCTACTACCAGGATTAGCTAAATCCGATATTGTTTGAGTACACGCTTGCAATATTATAATTCGTGACAATAACATGAAGAATTCTTCCTGACGAAACAATTTCCCAGCCGGTTCTGAACTGACATTATTGAATGTCTTCGTTTCGAACCGTCCGAGCACAAACCGCCGCCATGTCGGAATTTTACATGATTTCTAGCTTCTAGCTGCGAGAATGCAAAGGCGAGTCGTTGCATCAACGCGCCCTTATACTTAACTCCACTCGTAGCTACAACCCGTCTGAAAACTTGATGCTGGATTAAAGAAAAGAAAACAATGATTATAGTCAGTTCTGATGTAGCTTAAAACTAATTTGACCTTCTAATCTGACCTGCAATTTTTAAAGGGATGAATTAATTATTCTTATCGTGATCATTGTTCTAGTTTCCATCTCTATGGCGACGCTCAGGAACGCAAACCTCTTGCCATTCCGTTTATTGACAACGGCACCCTCCGGCGGTAATCGTTGAAACTACGTACTATTTTCACCCAAATATCGACTATTTGGCAAGGGAAGACTGCCATTACCTGTGTACTCTACCTTGGGCAATATGAATAAATAAATACACATCGGCATGAATAGATTTGTTTGCGTGCAGCTAACGACTACAAGCAGAGTGGCTATGTTGGCAACACAAACTGATGACGTCATTCCTAGATGTCTACCACGAACATCTTGAAAAGTTGAACCACGCACATGGGTGTAGCTTGTGTGCGTGCTACTAACGTCCATGGTAGGCCCCATAACGATGCGTGTTTAACACTTAAGCATGTTCTGTTGGATGACAATAAAAAACAAAGGTTACCCAATAACTGCATTTTCGTGCCATTTCAGCTGCAACCCCCCATTTTAGAAACAGGCACTTCCCCATACGACTCTTTATGTGTGTGCCAAAATTTACGTTTGCCAATTTTCCCCAACGAGCTGTAGATATAATAATAAATAAATTTAACCACAGAGTCGTTGGGATCTAGAAGAGGTAGACCACTTACACTAGTCCGAGTCGTAAAAGTTAAAATGTTAAACCTGGGCAACAAATTCAGGCCTCCTCAAGAATTTGCGAAGGCAAATTTTGGTCAACAAAAATTTTAAATGGTCGACAGAACGCGCCCGTACAGCTTCCTCGGACAGAGAGTTCCATGGATGGATTACTCTCACAGCAAAAAACCTAAGTCGACAATCCAACCTCCCCGCTTGGGTATATGTCTTTATACCCTATGAGAATTAACAATGGAGCCGTGTCCTTAGCTAGTTGCTAGCCAGTAACACCACTCAACGTTATTAGCGCAGTTTTCTCTATAAAGGACACATTCCCAAACTTCGGTACTGGACCCAAGACACCTGATTCCAACGATATACAAAGATACCTCATGGAGTATTTGCACCAGTATGCTGAAATCACGTATAAGCTTGTTCAAGTTAAAAGTCTCAGTCTGCTAGTGAGCAGTCTTCCAATAACAATTAAGTTCTAATAACAATTAAATCTCATCTACTTGGCGGCGACCCACTAGCGTGTGTCTAGACAGCTGAATATGCGCCAGTGTCTCCAGTAGTTCCCTGCAGCAAGCTATATCCACCCAAAACCAAAACTACTTTAAGAGAAACCGCCACGTAGGCAAACAACACGACCATACGAACAACACAAACCGATGACGTCATTGCAAGATGTCTGCCGCAGCTTCGAGAATTAACACATTTCTGTATTATGACTTGTGTGTGTGTGTGCTACTAAAGTCTCTGACAGGCCCCACAAAGACCGAAAAAAAAGCCGTAAAATCTTATACTTCGGAGCGCTGTAGAAGGTAATGCTAATATGGCCTTATCTTCAGGGCCAGCCTGGGGGTTTTGGCAAAACAAGTCTAAGAGTTTTTTTACCTTGCGGAAATTCATAGCCTCTTGAGTCGCTAACGAATCGCGTCACTCAGGCGCTCGGGTTAAGAGCGCCCTTTTTTTTTTTTAAACGATTTCAAACTCATATTTTCCAAAAAGGCGACGAACGCTTTAAGCTTTAATGATGCATCGTCAGTTTAGCGAGGGAAGTGCGCCCAAATATTGACGGTTAAAAAAAAGTGCACGACAAAAAAACAAAAAAAAAACGTACCTTCCTCTCCTTAACAGCTGCCACTGCCTGAAAAAAGAAAAAAAAAACATTAATAAAAAAAACATGAAAAACACGCTGTCAGAGACGCGCATTACAATAATAAGCAAAATCTAGTCAGCACAACGTCCCATCGCAAAAATGTCTTACCCCTCCCTCCCCCCTAAGATCCCTTCCCCCTCATTTCGGACCCCCAAAATAGCACGTGAGCACGTGGCGCCTCCCATCACTCAACGCACCAGCTGACACCCATAGGCACGGGCGTAACATTTTTTGGGTCGCTAACAGCAGCCATACAAGACCCGTGTGTGGGTTCTGTCCCGTGTCGTTGTCTGGGTCTTCCTTTACACCCACAAACCAGATGTGTCCCGTTTTACGTCCCTTTCCTCCCCC
>JAHWFP010140482.1:0-16520 GCA_023313725.1 Lithobius niger | reverse complement strand
CATATTTAATAATTTTTCCTTCTTTTAGAAATGTCAGAAGATAATTCCTCACAAACCAAAAACTAAGTTCTTAGCTAAATTGCATAAATATATAATAAAAAATATTCAGCTGAACACCAACAAATCTTAACACTATTCGGCCGAAAACTGAATATCACTATTCGGCCGAATACCAAATATCACTATTCGGTCAAAATCAGTATTCGGTCGAATACCGAATCTAGACACACGCTAGTGTGTCGCGCAAGGTTAGGCAACAAATATCACAACAAATATCACATCAATTCAATTGTCGAGGTTGTAAACCATTGTAGCGCGATGCCATAGCGTCAGTGTCTTATATCTTGAAGCATAGTTGGGCACATTTCAGGTACCTGGGGAAAAATAATAATGCGGTACAAAAGCTTAAATTGTGTTGAAATCGAGAGCAATGACCACCTGACAAAAATTAACTCGTGTAGGAATGCGAGCTAAGCTGCTTTCAATGCAAAATCTGACCCTCAATACGTTGAAAATGTGTACTAGCTCCTAGCTAGCTAGCTAGTCCGCTCATCCCCATGATACCAAGATAACAGGAAGGCTTCCAGCTATGAAATTGGATGAATGGCTGTAGTACAATACGAACTGCGTACCTTTTATGGTTTGAAGCCTGGGGCTGTAACGGGGATGGCGTGGAAGGGCGCGTAAGTACGAAAATATTGTTATAACCATTGTTAGTATTGTCGGCATCGTCTTTCATTGGCCGGTCAAAGTTCCGACAACGACAATGTGTACACTGACGAGCGTGCCTAGACACACTACTGTATCACAATAAATCTAAACAACGTTGCCAAAGAAATTGTATTCACGTCCAATTCACGAAAAATAAACCAACTGTAAAAACAAAGCAAAATAAACAAAGCCAAAAACTGGTAAAGAGGCCACCAAGTCGAGAGTAGTTCGGCCCTTCAAAGGAGTGATATCAACACACCAAAACTAACTAAATAAAACAAATTACAACAAAATTAAAACCAAAAACCTATAAAGAGGTGACTAAGTTGAGAATGGTTCGGGCCTATAGGCAAAAGATAGTAGCAAAGTGTTGAAAACCAATTTCTTGTTGACGTGGTACTTATTACAAATCTGCACGGTAGTGGGGCTGAGTAAATAGAACATTTTGCCAGCCCCCAGCCGGGCCGGCTAAAATTGGTTTCTTTTGGCCTAAAACATACTTAACCTGATAATTTAGCATTACATTCCTCGAATGTGATGTTCTCCTGGCGGTTTCTTCCGTTGCGCAGAAGCCTGCTTGCATGTCCAACTGCGCATGCTCCGCGCAGTCCTCCCTTATAAAAGCGAGAGCGTGGACGTTTTCGGCATTCATTTTACTCTCAATATGTCAAGCGGCGACTCGAGAGGGGAGGTAGGGCGGGAGTTAGATTAAGTTTGTTTTAGGCAAAAAGAAACCATTTTTAGCCGGCCTGACTGGGGGCCGGCAAAATGTTCTTTCTTTATGGCCAAAACGTATTAACCTGATAATTTTAGCATTATCAGTTGACCTCGTCAAAATTGGTGGCGAGTACCGTCTTGACGGGCGCCCCGGGATGTAAGCAGGTTTATTCCCCAAATTTTTTATCTGGAAGAGAAAAAATTGCACTTTATTCAGAACAGTGTGGAAACAGGAATTTGGATGTCTTTCGTAGGAATTGGTGTCCCTGAAAAGGACCGTTGTTTGTGGGTGTTACTTCCATCTGGATGGCTTGCTTCCCTCATGGATGGCTTGCTTCTGCTTCGTTCTGAGTGCTTAAGGGGGCTTGACCATGGTTCTGGCTGCGACGATTGGTCCCAGCCGGTGTAGTCTGGATTCTTCTCTTGACGTTTCCCTTAGGTAGTGGGAGGTGAAGGTTGATTGGTGACGCCATGATGCTGCTGCCAGGATTTCTTCGATCGGGGTGGTGTTGTGGTGGGCCCATGATGTGGAGATTGCTCTTACCTCATGTGCCATCACCCTTATGCTCTTACTCATGTTTTGTTTATCGTAAGCTGCTTCGATTGTTTTCTTTATCCAGCGTGACACCATAGCGCCTGATGTTTCGCTGTTTTGGATGTCGACGGGGAGAAAATAGTTGGTTTCTGCCTCTACGAATGTCATCATGTTGTGTTCGGGCTAGGTAGAAGCGTAGTACCCTGACTGGGCAGAAAAGGCATTCGGGTTCTTTGCCTACGAGGTTGGAAAGGGCAGGGAACGTGATCGGTTTTGATGGTTCCGATGGTTTCTGCGTTTTTGCTCTGAAGGATGCTCTTGGGTGAAGTGTGACGGAGAAGAAGTTAGGACAGAAAATTCAGTAGGCTGCGTCTGCGGAGAGGGCTTGGATTTCGGAACATCTTAGGCTGGCTGCAAGGGTTACGAGGAAGACGGTTTTCCGAGACATGAGATGTAGGGAGCTGTCTTGCCTGGGTTCATATGGTTCTTCCATAAGTGATTTTAGGACAAGGGATAGGGCCCAGTCGGTTACGGTTCGTCTGGTTGTAGGGCGTTCGTTTTCGAATGAACATAGCAAAGCTGAGACGCGGTAGTCGTCTAATAACTTGGTCCTATTGGTGGCTTTAAAGACTGAGGTTAAGGCGGAACGATAGACAAGATGGTAGACCCTTTTAGCTTGTCGATGTTGAACAGATCTGAGAAGAATTTTAGGAGATCGGGTACAGGGGGGGTCGATTGGATTTGTATGTTTCGTGATACACCAATGAATCCATTTTGACCAGTGACTGTCGTACATACAGTTGGTAGAGTCTCTGGTTGCCTTTGATGCGATGCATTCAGCTTCTTCTTTATGCATTCCAGCCTTTTTGAGGAGTTTGATGATAGTAGCCACCCATGTAAGTTGAGGTTGGCAAGGTTTGGGTGTAGCGTTGATCCTTTCCGTTGCGACGTCTTGGGGTAGTTTTCTTGGAGTGTCGACTACTAGGTCTAGTAGGAGTGGAAACCATGTTGCTGAGGGCCTGAGAGGGGCTATTAGGAGGCTTTCTCCTATTTTCCGAAGGACTTGTGGGAGTAGTTTGAAACGTGGGAAAAGGTAAGCAAACAGGTTGTGCCATGGGAACGTCAGGGCGTCTATCGCTACTACTGCTTCGTCCGGAATCAGGCTGATGTAGTGGGAAAGTCTGGCATTGTGCTTCGTGGCGAATAGGTCGAGCATCGGTGTGCCCCAGATGTTGAAGAGAGATTCGCAAATGGGTTTCTTGAGGCACCATTCGTCTGCTGGTGGTTTCCAGCAGGATAGAGAGTCTGCAATCACATTCCTGTTGCCTGGGATTAGTAAGGGCAGTAGGGTGATGTTGTTTGGGATGCAGAGATTGAAGATCCTGGAAGTCAGGTAGTGTAGGGATCTTGATTTTGTTCCTCCTTCCTTTCGGATGTACGCCAGAGCTGTCGTGTTGTCGGCTTGGATCTGGACTACCTTGTTTTCGAATTGTGGGAGGAAGTGTTGAAGGGCGAGGTGGATTGCCCGTAGTTTGATTATGTTTATGTAGTCTTCGCATGATGTTGGCCAAAGGCCTGAGATTTCCAGATTGTTCAGGTGTGCACCCCAGCCGGTTTACGATGCATCTGTAAAGATGAGGAGATCGGATGGAGGTTCGTGGAGGGGCAAAGATTTCGTGAGATTTGTTATATCGGACCACCATAGTAGTGTTTCGAAGGGAAATTCCTTTCGGAATGGGCACTGTATGTCTGGTTTCAGTTGGTTGATTGCCTAGTTGTCTATGCGGTGATGGTGGAAGGTCCTGACCATCCATCGGCCGTAAGGGACTTTAATTCCCGAGGGGAAAAGCTTGTCTGCTTGCGAAAGAGACGGATGTGAAGGAGATCTTCTATGCAATCCGGAGAAGGACAGATTCGGGCTGATTGTAGATTGAACGAGGCCCCGAGGAATGTGAAGACTTTAGACGGCGAAAGGCGGGATTTTGCGTGGTTCACGCCGAACCCCAGTTTGTTTAACAGCGAGATGGTCTTGTCTCTGTCCAGTTCCAGCTTTCGGGGGTCTGGGTTGTTTAGGGCCCAATAGTCCAGGTAGGCGCTGGCTTTTATTTGGTGTTGGTGGAGATGTGCCAGGATTGGTTTTAGAACCAATGTGCATATTATTGGTGCTGCATTCAGGCCGAAGGAGAGGCAGCGGAATTTGTAGGCGTTTCGGTTGTAGATGAAGCGAAAGAGGTGGGTGATCGCAGGGTGAAGGGGAATGTGAAGGTAGGTCGATCGTAACTGTCCAGTCGTTTTGTTGAAACGAAAGGCAGATGGTTTCTAGTGTTTCCATTTTGAAATGTTCGTTGTGAATGTACCTGTTTAGAGGTTTCATGTTGAAGATTAGACGGGAGCCTCCTGACTTCTTTGGTCGGGTGAAAATCGAACTGTAAAAGCCTGGACCTGGAGTGTGGCATTCCTTGATGGCTTCCTTTCGTAGGAGTTCCGAGACTTCGAATGAAAGGGCATCCGATACTGGAGGGGTGAAGTTCCAAGGGGGGGGGGGGAAGACTTTAAAGGTGGTTGAGTCAGGAACGTTGCACAAAAGCCATTTTTGATTATCGAGAGTATTTCTGTGTTGTGGGTGAGGTTTTGCCAGGCTGGAAGAAAGTGGCTGAGTCTTGCCCCGACTGGAAGGCAGGAAAGGCGGGAGGCATCATTGTTGGTTTTTGCGAAAGAAGCTCCTGCCCCCTGGTAACGAGATGCGGCTGCGTCGGTCTGGAGTTGCGGCTCGTTTGCACTGGCCAGGACGGGAGGGTGGAGCGTCGGTCCGAAAGGGCTATGGGTTCTTCGGCTGAAAGAACGTGTTGTCATTCGGTTTGGTAGACAAAAGAGTGGAAGTGGATTTTTTCCTTTCGTCCACCGAAGGGCGGGGATTTGGTTGTCTGTTCATCTGAAAGGGGCGATTGGACATTCTGTAGTGTTTTGAGGTTTTGGTTTTCTTGAAATGTCAAGATGAGGGGCGAGAGTCAGGATAAGCCCTCGGAACAGGGTGTCCGATTCATGAATGGGTTGGTTACGGAGCCGGTGCCGTGTGGAGACGTTCAGGTTGTTTGCGGATGAAAGAGCTATTTCCCGAAGGAGAAGTGTGTTGTTGAAGAGGGCTCTTGTAGCCCAGTTGAGGGAATGGTAAGTTGCAAAGCTTGCCTTTTGAAAGAGCTGAAATATCAAGGAAGAAAGATTGCGTATCTTCTGGACTTGCGTCTGTGGAAAGTTTCTCGCACAGGGCATTAACGGCTGTGTTTAGGACGTCCGATTGCGATGCCGCACGAAGCCTTAAATGAAGGCATTTGTCGTTTTCGTATAATACGAACGTAGGGATTTCGGCTTTCTTATGGATGGATAGGGCTGTGCCGAAGTCCATTTTAACTTCGCTGCAGAGAAATTCGCATTCGCAACAGGTTTCAAAGTTATGTGGGTTTGTAGTGCCGTCCCCGAGAGGGCGGAAGAAGCTGCTTTCACGTCCCGGGCGAGGGGCCGGTGGATCCTTGTCAAGGATGAGTGGGTCACCTTTGCCAAGAAGGGATCCTTCGTTGCGAAGGAGGCGTTTAAGGAGTGTAGTAGATTGGCCAAGTAGATTAGTGGTTTGGCTTCTTTATCCCGAAGGGCGAAACCAAAACCGGTCTTGAGGCCCCTGTTAATGACGGGAGCATCAGCAGACTGTGAAGGTTTAAATAGGAAACAGTCTGGTACTGTCTCCTCGACTGTCTTGAGGAGATGCCAAGAGATGCCAAACGCAGCGTTGGGTCGTCTGCGGCGGCGTCCGGGAAATGTATGTGATTATCGGCCGGTAAGGCGGCGGTGGGCGAAGGGATCCCTTGCGTAGGGAGTGGATCCGGGAGAAGAGGCCTCTTGGAGAGAGGAGAAGTGGCCCTTCGTTTTAAGGTGGTAGCAGGGGGCGAAGGTGCCAATCGCTTGTGGCCTTCGTTGCTTGAAGTCGAGGCAATCCAGTCCTGGGTGCGGGCGTGGCGGGCAGGAGACGTGCACAATGGTGGGGCATCGGGTTGTTCTGCAGCTTACGGACGGCGTTGTGAACGATGTCTTGGACTTCGCTACGAGTGACGCTGTATCCCTTTCGGGATGAGTTGGATGAAAGGTCAAAGGGTGAATTGCATGTGGGCGACCGAAGGGCAGCCGACGCACGTCGGAGATTCTTCTTGGCTTCCCGGTAGTTTTCCTTCGCTACTTGAAGATCTGGGTGACGGGATGAGAGGTCCAAGAGGGCTGAAGGCGGAGTCCGTTGAAAGCTTGAAGTGGAGATTCCAAAGCGACGATCGCTTCAGCGAAGGGAGCCTCGGTGGAAGTGGTGGGCGTGGGTCCAGCGGCGAGGTCGAGAGCCGAAACCCATCGGGCGCCGAGGGCGAAGGGAGTAAGAGCACGAGGGAGAGCAGCCAATGAAGCAAGAGCTTTGGGAGTAGCCGCCATCATTGGTCTTGAATGCAAATTCCGTACGAAAGGCGGAGAACCTTAAGAGAAGTGACGTGTAGACGTACTTCTGGAGGAAAATGAATGCCGACAGCGTCCATGCTCTCGCTTTTATAAGGGAGGACTGCGCGGATCATGCGTAGTGGGACATGCAAGCAGGCGTCTGCGCAATGGAAGAAACCTCCAGGAGAACATCACATTCGAGGAATGTAATGCTAAAAGTATCAGGTTAATATGTTTTGGCAATAAAGAAACACAATTTTTAAAAAAAGGAGTGATATATCAAAAACCAAAACTGGTAAAAGGGGCCGCCAAGTTCCGAATGGTTCGGCCCTTCAAAGTGCTATCAATACATCAAAACATTCGCCAACTTAATCGCACCGAATAATATTTTGGACGCTAAATTAAAACTTAAACATTGCTACCGAAAGTAGCAATGTTCTAGTTTTCATTTAACCTTCGAACTATTAAGCGGTGCGATTAACTAGGCGAATATTTTGGTGTGTTTATATCACTCCTTTGAAGGGCCGAACCATTCTGAACTTGGCGACCCCTCTTACCATTTTTGGTTTTTGATATATCATTATTCGGCCGAATACCGAATACTTGAATTTTTGGCCGAATAGGCCAAATACCGAATACTTGAATTTTTGGCCGAATAGGCCAAATACCGAATAATTAATTTAATATTCGGTGCATCCCTATGGAGGGGGTGGATCCTTGTCGAGTTCGAGTGAATCACCTTTCCCCAATAGATAGCCGCCGATGCGAAGGAGGATGGTTAGTAGCATGGTCGATTGGCTTAGCAAAGGTTGAGGCTTGTGCGTTCTATCACGATAGTATATCCATAACCTGTCGTCAGACCACAATTTTTAGTTGGTTCCGTCTTAAGAATGCAAAGGCTTGTAAAGGAAGGCGTCCGAGACAGTCTCTGCGAAGAAGTTCTCAAAGAGGGGGACTGTTGAGTTGTCGTCCTCTTCCGTAAATGAGTCGTCAAAATAGGCGTGGAGCGAACTGGGTGTTGTTTCTTCGCTTCTTGACGAATGGCGAGAGGAATTACGGTTGAGGGAATCATTTAAAATAGATGCCGGATCCAAATAGGTTTTTGTTCAAATTTTCAGTGTCTTTTCTTTGGTGGAGTTGTGGGACGAATAAAGATTGGCTCGGAGTCTGAAGATGCATATGTCTAAGTTAGGCGGTGACATTTCTTTCCTGAAGGATCAGTTGGGGAAATATGTCTCTTCCGGGAAGGATTGGACGGATCGGTGACCCAACCCTGGGTGTAAGATCTGCTGTATGAAGACAACGGTGGTGCTGGAACCGAAGGTTTCGACTTCAATTGAGGTCGCGAATAGCACGATCCATGAAAGCTTGCGTTGAGGGGCACAGTCGGCGAATGAGTCTTAGACGAATGGGAAGTGTCGGATGATGAGGGCTTATTTGTGGATTTGGTATTTGTTTCTGCTTGAGCAAATGGGACAACCGTTGAGGCAGAGGTGGCGGTGTGCGTGAAGGAGTAATGGCCGGTGATCGATGGGAAGTGTCGGATGAAGAGGGCCCGGCCTATTCATAGATTTGACAGTTTTGTGTTTCCGCAACAGCGAATGGGACGACAGCTGGCCACAAGAAGAGGTGAAAGCAGAGATCTGGATGTGTGTGAAGGGCTGACAACAACCTCAGGATCAACTGAAGAAAGACTTCTGGGCAAAGGATCGGCCATCTTGGATCTTGCCATGTTGACGAATGGAAATCTTGAGTCGAAGAGATGAATCGAGATGTGAAGGCAGGAGAGAAAACGAAGGCGTAAACGTTCTAGCTGCGCTGGAGGGAAAAAATGGCAGGGCTGCCTCAGCTGGACGCTTTTATAGAGGTGCTGTGCATGACTGGGTTACACAGCTGGCTGGCTCGACGAGACTTACAATCTCTAGCGAGAGAAAGCATCCTTCAGGAAGAATGCAGTAAATTTACAGATGATATAATTTCCGAACGTCAATGAAAAACTATCAGTTTAGCACTGTTTACTGTTTTGGCTTTTTTAGAAAAGTAATCATTGAGTTCTGATAAAACACAACGTAACAACCAGGGTCATTCTTCAATGCTTATCAAACTTGTGGGAAGGGAAAAATCATACCTCCTATCTGAACTAACTTTACCCCTTGTGGGATTATATATTTGGTGCACCTTACACCTAGCTAACTCCACTGGGGCTCTCAGCATTTGCCTGCGTTGGGATGACTTCATGCTCCAGTAATATTATGCAAATGTTATAATTTTAGTTTAAGTTGCTTAATAAGATTTAAAATTGTAAGGTGACTTTATTTGTTGTATTTTTAGGGTATGCTATTATTATTTACTGTCTTGTACAATTTATATTTTGCAATTTATCTTCATGTAAATTTGTTGACACACTCGTTATAAAACTACCTGTTGGTCGAAATTAAGGGAGTCAGTATTTGGAATCGACCGGTGCTCGACTTCTTCACCTGAGGGTCCGGCGTACGGATTTCTCGTCGAGGAGGTGTTCACGCGACACCCCAGAAGCAGAATATTTTCAAGTGTCTGCGACAAGCATTTTACAGACAAAAACTGTCTGCGGGGAGTGGAAGGGTACATGCGGTCTGCAGGTAGGGGATGAGGGTAGTATTTTGCATTGTGCAAAATTTTCCGTTATGCCAATTTGGGTTCATGAACAAGTTTGTTGCAAGAACTTTTTTTCAAGACCTTTATCGGTTGTTTTTCGCCAAACAACTTGAGAACAACCCAACCTATCATCGTGAGAATAGCACCATTCAAAAGCTCTAAAAAAAAAACGGTTCAAATGGTGTATTTAAACGTCAAAATCGGTCAATTTTTGGCGAAATTATTGCAAAACGATCATGAAAGAAAAAACGCATGACAAATCGTACTGCAAGACAGCCAGCCGTACTTCGACGTAGCGTCCCCCGTCGCTCTGATTCTGCGATACCTGCCCACGGGAAAACTTCCTTTGTGGGCGGTCGGCTGGCTCGTGCAGTCTAACCATACTTTCAACTCTGGTTTTCCACGTCGGTGCTTGGCCTTTTCGTGTAAAAAGACTAATATTGCAGGGCCTGCACCTGCTTAATTTTAGTTTTTATTGCCGAACCGAAAATATTAATTACCTGTTTTTATTAGCGATTCTCCTTTTGAGCTAGAATTATCCCCTAGAAGCTTTGGAGCTTGAATCCTAGCCGGACTTGTACCTACTGCGCATGCGCAGGTTTGGGCTGGCTATATAACACGGCGCAGCCGATCGCGTGTCATTATTTCTCCACACCCAGAACCTATTAATTGAGGGGAGGACTGGGTGGAACTACAGGTAATGTATATTTTCGGTTAGGCAATAAAAACTAGGTGCAGGCCCTGCAACTTTAGTCTTTTTATAGCCGACGAAAATTACATTACCTGTTTTTATTAGGGGACTTTGTCACCCGGAAGTGGGATAGGTTCGCTCAGTTACCCCTCATGTACAAGTCGGCACCCCAAGAGTACGTCTTTGGTGACGTGATTCCTGAAATTACCTCATACACTGGTCGTGGAACCACGGTGGAAGTGGATCGATCTGTAGTGTGGACGGAAACGATGAGGTTCTCCAGTGAGGCAGGGTTGGTGCGGTGAAAAGAATGTTGAATAATTATTGGTTAGAAATGGGGGCAGACTTAAGTAATGGAACCACAATCAGGAATCTTAACACCGTGGGGTTCAAGATAGGAAATCAGGCGGTAGTGCCGAAAACGCTTACATTGCAGGGATTGACGATGTTGGATCTTGTCCTGTCGCTAGGGTAGAGTGAATCTCCTCATCCGTTCGACGGACTGCAGAAACAGTTTGTGTGTAGGAACGAAAAGGAACGGTGACGAGGACTGATGAATTTGAAGCACAGAAATGCGGATGGAGAATACTGTTTCTGGTGGGAGGAACGCGCCATGGCAATCAAGGATGAGAGATGAAGTGGTTTTAAGTTATTGATGTATGAATTTGTAGTATATATATGAGGCGAGGAACGAGTTTATGACATCCGGAATGGGACGAAAGAAGCAGGAACCTCACCGAAGTCACATGAAGGAACTGGCTGTTTTGAGATGTTGATTATCTTTGCTATTGTAATACGCGAAATCCTACGGCTAGTCCTTTGGCTTGACGGCGGCAAGGAGAACGCCGAGTTTTCAGCTATACCATGAAAAACTGGTGAGAAGCATGGGGCGTTGTCATATTGCCAAATGGAATAGGAAGATATCTTGTGGAACTGATTTGTTGCTATGGCCGCGCACCAGAGGGTCACCGGAGATGAGGATGGTGATACAGGAGGATCGCCGTCTGGAGTATGGGATGTCCGGGCTGTTAAGGATGGATCCTGGTATGGTGCGGGTAGTGGTGATGGGGCTTCTGCGAGCAGGTTTATGACGCACGGAGTCGGAGATGCGGTCGAAAGTCGGGGGAACCAGGCAAATGTGCCGTGGTTGTTGTGAGCATTGTCCGATGGTGTCGGGTGTGAGACCGAGAACAGTAGTATGCCCGCCGTGGTGGAGATGAAGGTATAGGTGACAGCAAGGCATGGCGAGCGCGAAGCAGCACATAATTAATGCGTTAGGAGTGGTACCATCGATTAAGAGTTTCGAGCTCGTACGAAAAAGCTTCATTAGAAGCACGTAGGAATGCATTGTCTGATTGTAAGATGACAGAAGATGCAGCGGCTTCGTGTAGTGCAGGCAACTCGGATTGAGCAGCGTGAAGGGTCTCTGGTCCTTTGACGAAATCGTTGATGTAGTCCAGGAGAAATTTCATATTGAAATCAAAATTTTCCAGTTCCCGTGCTGACAAATGGAGGGTGCTCGAAGCAGGGCGGAACGGATTGTGGAGGCTGACGGGAATGGTACAGTCTTAGTGGGGGATCGAGTTTTGGATGGTGAAAAGGTCTGGAATGTGGCTGCAGGTAACGGTGTTGGATTCCGTGACGTGGTGGTGGCTAGTGATGAAGAAGCGCTAGTGGATGTTTGTATTGAAGGCTTGACATATAAAAACGGAGCCTGTGGTGGAGCCAAGGGAGAGCGTGCAGTCTTAATGCGTGCTTTGGGATGCGTTCCGGACGGTCCTGGAACAGCAGGAACCTTGTCGGTGTTGGCGAACCGAGGGCTTTTTGCGGGATGCAATGGCGGATAAGGCACTGAGGCCGGTAATATCATTCGTGGATGCGTTCGGGAGGGGACGAACGTCCTGGAACGAAGACATGCTATTAGAGAATCGGAGGGGTCTCGGCTGTGTCGTGGGGTATCTAATAGTCTGATAGTGAATGGGTTGATTGATGGAGGAAGCTGAATAAGAGATCTGCAGTTTGCAGAAGGAGAAGGATTGGTGGCTGATGGGCCCACTAAGGACGGTGGTGCGGAACGGGGAAATCCAATGTTCGTTTGTTTTTTTGTTTTTTTTGCGGAGCCAATTGCGCAGCCACGAAAACAAGGTACAAATTGTGGCAGCTTCAGCGATTGACTTAGGGCTGATGAGAATTCGGCGGAGTCAGGACGGAAGTACAGGAAACACTGCAAGGATGAGCAGAAGTAGAACTACATGATGTGTCCAGAAAAGTGGGAACGAGGACCTTCGTTGATGTTGTTGTCGAATAGTCAGGTTCCGCTGAGGCAAGAACGATGGGAGAGATGCCAGGGAACAAAATCTTGTTGGATCGTAGGAGGTGTGGGGAACGTGGTGACAATGACAGAAAGTCCGGGGAACCACGACCCAAGATAGTGTAGTGGACGTCATAGTTCAGGAACGAGCAGTCCTCGTTACAGGTTAGTTGAACCTTGGTCAAAGGAGAGGGAGGCGCAGGCTTGGGCACTGCAGATGTTGCAGCAGGTCCAGGAGGAAAGCAAGGAACGGGTGATGCTGACGAGTCGTGGAAAGGATGCCGGAACATGGGGAACGGCACTGGCAGATGGGTAGCATACCTTGCCTGAAGTGTTGGTGACAAGGGGTTCCGCAAGAATTGGTGAGGGTAAAGAAGCAGCACGAGAAGGAGACGTCTGTTGTCGGACGGAACGGTTAGATGAAGGAATCCGAGAATCTGCAGGTAAGGCTGCTTGAGAGATGCGAGGAACGCGACTGAGAGTGGAACGCCTTCATTGGAACGAACCTCTGGAAGATTCCACAGGAAACGCGGCAACTAAGGCTGGGAACGTTGCAGAAGGTGGCTGAAGTGGCTGCCGAGTCTGAAGGGAATGGACGACCGGGGAACGGCCTAAATGGCGGGTCATTGTCCGGGGTGACCAGGTAATCCGAGTTTGTGCAAACGTGTAACTCATCCGTCGTTGTGGGATCCTAAAGAGGAAGGAGCAGTGACTACACTGCTCATTGGGAACTGAGATGGAACCGTGGCAGGCGACCGCGTTCCCTTTGGTAGAAACGCAGGAACGCCGTGGATGACCGAGGACCAGGGAACCGGAACGAAGATGGGGAGCTCAAGGCGGTCACGACGACGTGAACGCCCTAGGAGAAATGATGACACGCGATTGGCTGCACCGTGTTATATAGCCAACCCAAACCTGCGCATGCGCAGTAATAATAATAATAATAAACTTTATTGTAGCACGGGAAAGTACAAAGATCGACAAATTCAAGAATAAAAATTGATTGTGCCACAAAGGGCGAGGTTTAGGCACTGGGCCCATTCTTACACCTAACCCAAACCATCATGTAATTATGTACAATGTCAGCAGACAATAGCAAAAACTAAAGTAAACATGAAGATGGGATACAGTGGGGGTTGGGGGAGGGGGGAGACAGAGGAAAAAGAAAAAGAAAAAGAAGGGAAGAAAAAGAAGGGAAAGAAGAGGGATGGTGACGAAGTTATGAATTAAACAAGTGACGGAATAATTGAGCTTTGAAAGTTCCAACACTAGAACAAGATTTAATGACTTCGGGCAAATCATTCCAGAACTTCATGCTCTGAACCAGAAACGACGTTTGGTATTTAGTAGTGCGACAACGAGGGGGAGTGAAAGGGCGGCCATGACTGAATCTTGTTGGATAACTGTGATCAGCCAGTGCAGAACTAAATAAGGTAAACAAATAAAATGGTTCTTTGTAATGCAGAGACTTGTACACAATTGTGAGAGAATGCAAAGAACGCCTCTGAGCCATAGGGAGCCACTTGATAATTTTAAGATAGTCTCTTACACCGTCGAACTTTTTAAGATTAAAAATGAAACGTATACACGCATTTTGGATCCTCTGAGTCTTATTGAGGGAGGATTTGGTGGCGTTAAAATAAACTGTATCACAGTAATCCAACAATGGAATAACTAAGGCAGAGGAAAGTTTAACTTTGGTCCTAATGCTCAGAAAATGTTTAAACTTAGAAAGAAATCTAATCCTTTGCATGGCAGCACGACATTGTGTATGAATATACGACTCCCAAGTTAGGCACTGATCGAAGATGATACCGAGGTTTCTAGTAGAATTGCAAGTTTTAAGCGTAGTATTATTAACAGATCTAGTATTATAATGACTGAGATCGTAAATAGGATATTTTTGAAAAAGCTGATGTGATCCAACAATGATGTGCTGGCACTTATTAGCGCTAAGTGCCATTCCATTAGCCGTAGACCAATTATGGACATTAGAAAGATCACGGTTAAGTTCAGCACGAGAGTTATCATTGTCAAGTGGGGAGAATATCTTTCCTAACTGGGCGTCATCAGCGAACATGTGATGGCTAGAATTAACAATGTGGCTAGGCAAGTCGTTAATGAAAATAGCAAACAATAAAGGGCCCAGAATAGAGCCCTGTGGAACACCAGATTGAACACTGAGAAAAGGAGAAGTTTGACTTTTAACACGAACACATTGTTTTCTACCAGAAAGGTAGCACTTAAACCAGCTTAAGCTAAGCTGGTCCACGCCAATTGCATGCAATTTGGAAAGTAAAAGAGGATGATAAACCGTATCAAATGCTTTAGCAAAATCCAGCAACACAAGTGAAGTAAATTTGGATTCATCCATAGCTTTGAAAATATCGTTAGTAATCTTTAAAAGAGCTGTAGTAGTACTGTGCTTATCTCGGAAACCAGACTGATTAAGGTTAAGAATACTGTGTTCTTGAAGATAATCTTTTAACTGATTTGCCACAACACGTTCTAAAACTTTGGACAGACAAGGTAAAATGCTAATAGGACGTAGGTTATTAATATTTTTAGAGCCCTTTGCTTTCCAGATTGGATTAATCACAGCCAGTTTCCATAAATCAGGGAATTTACAAGAGGTAATGGAGAAGTTGATAATGTGAGTAATGGCCGGAATTGCAAAAGGGAGGCAAAGTTTGACCATCTTAGAATTAATCTTGTCTGCACCAGTAGCATTAGTACAAATATTTTGGATGATGTTACTAATTTCTTGCTCAGAAGAGGTTGAGAGGGAAAACTTGGTATCCGAATTAAAGGCATAAAACTGTGAAACGTTATTTTTGACAGCTGTTTCGTCGAAATTAGTAGATTTTTGGTTGTTAATAAAATGCTGATTTATTTCATCAGGAGAATAATCAGTATCAATACCAGACTGGTGCGTACCATGTACACCAAGTTGCTTGAGATGGCGCCAAAACATATTAGAATTTTTCTCATTATTCACGCGATCATCAAAGTGGTGCACCTTGGCAATACGTACAAGTTTTTTAACTTTATTCCTCAGATCTTTATAATTTCCCAGTGGAGTGGTTTTTGAGTTTTGTTGAACAAGGCTTTAGCTCTGTCTCTTTTTTTCATGAATGATTTAATAGAATCAGTTAACCAGGGAGCACTAGGCCTTTTAGCTTTAAAAGTAACAAACGGAGCATGCTTGTCAATTAAACCAAGGATAATAGCATTAAGCGAAGCAACTTTGTCGTTGATGTTGGGATATTGATAAACATTCTGCCATGGTGCAATAGAGAGATCAAAACGGAAAGAGTTCACGTCAAGATTTTTCCAATTCCTGGTAGTAACATAAGAAACGTTATCTTGAGGAACTGCAATATCATATGCAAAATAAACAAAGTTATGATGGCTGATACCAGGTTGAATAACTTGATCAATAAATTTAACACAGTCAGTTTGTCTAACCATTACAAGATCAAGCAAAGATCTGGCATTGTTACGAATGTAGGTAGGTTTTGTTACCAACTGATCAAGGTCATGGATGGTGCAAACATTACGTAGGGATTGACCACCAGGAATAGTAGGTTTTAATAAATTAATATTAAAATCGCCAACTAGAATGACGTCGTCAATGTCAGATGCAAAAGTGTAAAGAGAATTTTCAACAGAATGGAGAGATGAAAGCGGGATGTTAGGAGGTCGATACACAATCCCCAATGCAAGTGATTTGTTTTTAATACGAACATTAAGCCAAAGTTGTTCAAAGTCTTCCTTATCATTTGCGGAAGCAAATAAAGTGGTAGCTTTAATCTCATTTTTAATGTAGGCAGCGACACCACCACCACCTTTATGCAAACGATCATTTCTAACAATATAATAACCTGGCATAGAAACGAGCGTATCCCCAATGACGGGTTTTAACCATGTTTCAGTAATAGCAATAATGTCAAAATTGCCAGCATATACATATTCCTTAAATTCAGTGAAATGTAGCAAAATAGATTGGACGTTGCTTAAACCCACTTTTAACAAAGTACTAAACTCACTAAGGTTGATTTTAATTTCGTCAGAAGGACTGGTAAACGAATCTTCCGAAAAGCTGTCTTCAGAGCAAGAATTATAAAATGAGTCACTAAAAGAAAAAGGGTACGATGAACCCTGGCTTTCATTTGAGTCAAACATTGTAAACGGATTTAGGGTCAGGCAGATTAGTGGAAATATCTTCGCTCGACTCACACGAGTCTAAACTCAAAGGAAGGTCACAGTGAGGGATAGAAGGGGGTTGAAAGAGAGAAAATGGGGTCAAAAGGGTTTGGAAAAAAGCATGGAGGTAGGGAGGTAAATCGGGAAGTAAAACCAAAACTGGCCTGTAAGCCAACTTGAGCAACATAAAAACACATACAAAATGCAAAAATGAAAAAATGCACACAAAATACAGACAACACGCA
>JAHWFP010140479.1:2133-12984 GCA_023313725.1 Lithobius niger | reverse complement strand
AATGAACCTATACATACTAAAGATTGTGTTCCATTGTCTACATCTCCTGAGTCCCTGACACAGATTTACTTGCTGCACATGCAGCATATTGAAAAATGCAAGTGTTTGTTCCACTTTTCCGTTGCAGATTCACCTGTGCTCATGGTCAAAATCGACCGATTGCCACTAGGCCAGAAAACGCACTACTGTAAGCAAACCAAATTAATGAGAAGGTATGTTGTACAGTTTCAGATTTTAAAACACTGAAGTTATCTTAAGTTGGTCGTGGCAGTTTTTTTAAATCTCATAGGATTGTACAGAGGCATACCTACAAATTTTGTTCCTCAAACCAATCACTACACTAACAACGCCATGTAACAAACACAATGTCACATGCTTCAACTATCAAATGGCTTATTTCCCCCATGATCGCTTAAATTCACAAAGAAGACACTCTCAGTGTCTCTCACAGTAGTTCTATTAACATGGTTCGGTGTTTTGGTCTCTGATTCGTTGACAAGTATGGCACTATAGCCGACACATATGGCAGTGTTACGGCACTGATTCATCGACACATATGGTGCTTGTGAAACGCATTTGGATTCTTTGCACAAACTAAAGATATGCAACGCAAGCCCACTATGATACCAGTCTATGATACTTGACAACCGACGTAGCCGTTCTGGAGTTAGAGACACAGCAGAATAAGTTGGGCATCGCCATTACAGAAATATAATTCTAACTAGGCTACTAAGGCTGCACCACTATCGATACTGGATCAGATCGGTTGCTGATATTTGTGGTATCAGTATTGGCAACTTTTGCAGAATATTGATAACTCTCGAACCATTCGAGATAATGACATGCAATTTGCGGCGTTTTGCTCAGGTGTATCTTCCTAGCTATAACTGTTGTTTACTATCTAAAAAAAACTTCATTTAAATAAATTAGTTACTTGACTTTGCAGAAAACTAAATCGTTGATGAAATATTGGGGATACAATTTTGGATATCGGTATCAGCAAAATTTTCAAAACCAGTTTGGTATCGGATCGGTAAAGTTGGTACCAGGGCAACATTACTAACAACCAATCCTCAACAGATTTATGAAATTTTACGTATAAGTCTCGGTTACGGTTTATTTTGTGATAAGTCTCGGTTTGCTTGTAGAACAATCCAGATTCTCGTTATGCCTTAATGGGGATAATACCATCTTCAATGTAGCCTATATAGACGGTAAGACACATGGGAACTGCATCGAAATCACCCCACCCCGTTACCACGAAGACACAGGCTCATCAAAAATACATAAACTCTTGAATAATGTTTTAATTAAGGCTCGGCCGATACCAACTTGGACCGATCCAATGTGATACCGATACGGTCCGATGCTACATCACCTTTATCAAGGGTAATATTCATATATCCATATTACCCTTGCCAATACCGATACTTCAATGCATTACTTCCAGTAAAGTTAATGTTTCTTCCGTATACAGAAACAAAATTTGATGAAAAATTCAGAATCTCAAATCTCTATCGGCAAGCATCTTGCAGTAAAGTGCCATATTTGTAACCTGTTTATGGGTTTTGTTAAATAATTTGAGAACGACTGAAGCTATCGTTCTGAAATTAGCACCATTGGAAAGCTCTCAAAAAAACGGTGTATTGGAACATCAAAAACGGACAATATTTGGCAAAGATATCGCAAAAATCGACATTTGACCAAAACAGTTAGCTGATACCGTTCCGATACTGATAGTATCGGTGCCGATACCGATGGCAATATCCGTATCGGCCGAGCCTTAGTTTTAATTTCTTTGTGGCCATCACCTAGTACGCCCATGCCCTGGTGGAACCGTCACCCCGTAGATGGCTTTTGACACACCCAATATGTTGATAGTCAGGGATGTCAGCCGCTTACGAATCCCTTGGAAGTAGGAAAAAGCTTTCCTATTTTTTTATGTAGAGCTGCTTTCCACTGAAGAAACTTATCCATAATTTTTAAAGTCAGTCGCTTGTATGCCGCTCGTTAGCCAACTAAGCAAGGAAAAGGGTTGCCGAGCTCACTGAGCTAACGCCAGTAGACAACTGACAATATTGCGGCACGATCTACACACGCACCATTTCATAGAGTTAGAATAACCATACGCGCAAGTAAGACTTTGTTCTGAATTCTGATAAATCTGCACGAAAAGTGCGAGATATGGCTGCCAACAGTGCAATTGCTTAGTCGTAACTATCATCGTCTTGAACTCTATCGACATAAAACATAGAAGACGGATAAAACATTTAATTAATTTTGTCATTGTCGGCCATGTTCGTGCTTAGTGAGCTTTAAATACGTGTCCTTCCAAAACGACCAAACTGTATGTGAACAATACACACACTTCTGAAGAGAGTTTGGTCTATCAAACGCACAGACACCATGAACAACCTCAACAGAGCATTCCAAAAGTGTCCGAGGGAAACTGACGTCACCTTTCAATGCGACGGATGGCTCCAGCAACATGCAGCTCCATCCAGAGTCAGCCGATAATCTGTACCTCACCCACGCTCGAAATTCCGCAAAAATCAACCTCTTTGCATGCTATTGCAATTGGTTTGCTCCCATAATCCCTGTCTGTCGCGTTCAAAGTGACATCACTTCCTGTTGAACAGTCGAGAGTTGTTTTGAATGAAGGATAAAAAAGTTAAGTTTAAGAATAGGAACACTTACTATGTAATTAATGTGAACATGCAAGGGTTGAAGTTGGTCGTTGTACTCAATTTTAACTCTCACTTTGACATTTGAATGCTCTGTTGAGTGTGCCGTTTGGCAGCACCAGTCAGTAGTGAGCGTTTTATAGCAAATGGTTGGTGGTTTTCTAAGGACCACGAACTTAAAGTGGTACTATCACTGATTGAAAAGTGAACGAAAAATACCATGGCGCCATCTAGCGGCAGTGATATTGTTAACCTTTACAGCTTGCTCCCAGGTGCACTAGGAAGTTCCAAATTTCTGCTCAGTAATTTGGGCGGTCGTGGCTTGTTTGTTTAGTTAAAAGAAATCCCGTTAAGCATTCCTTCGCTTGGTGGAACCAAGTGCTAATAGTAACAGATAGCGCTAGATGTTGCCAGATTCTGCCTACTTTCAATCGGTGATAGCACAGGGGCTCGTAACAAAAACCGCGTAGCGCGAGCAACCCCACCTCCACAAAAAAAACCACAAAAACAACACTTTTTTGTGTTGTTTTTGTGGTTTTTTTTTGTGGGGGAGGGGTTGCTCGCGCTGCGCGCTCGCGCTACGCGGTTTTTGTGACGAGCCCCTGTAAGTAAGTGATAGTGCCACTTTAAAAATAGATTCTGCGGAGGAAGCAGACACCAAGCGAACTAGGCACTCAGCCAGCAACTGCTCGAGTTTTAAAACATCCCCGTTGTCAACCCTCTACTGCAGAAGCCATCCAATCGGCATCGTGCTACTTCTCGGTCAAAAACCACAGTCTAAGACACAGAGCAAGATTTGTGAAGCATGGGTCCCCGGAGACCCTGAGCAAAGCGTGCGAGTGCAGCCCAGTGGTTAGTATCGTCATCTCCAGTCCAGGCACAGAGAATGCGGGATCGAATCCCACGACTGACACAAGTACACTTAAAATTTAAAAAAAGGTACAGGGTCAATGCATGCAGTAGAGAGTTTAAAAGCGTTAATGCCCCTGGCGTGACAGCTCCCTGTGCTTCTTTCGTACGCTGCTCTTTCATTTTACATCAATTGAGAGCACTAACAGCTAACAGCATCTCCCTCACAATCATACACCACAAATATTTCCCTGTGTAATACTTACTGCAAATCAATGGCTAGAGTCTTGTTATGTTCCTTCACGGTGGAAACAGCCACTCGGCTTCAGTGTTACTCCCAAGAAAAGTTCACGAAAACATGGTTGTAGGTTCCGGCCAAGTTGAAAATAAGCGCGCCGACGTCAAAGCCAACTGTGACACTCTTCACTAATTCAGTATCCCAATCGGTCTTAGATACAGAAAGTTTTAGCAAATATCTCTGAAGATTTAAACTTAAATATTATTCGTACGAAACATATTATTGGAGCTCGTGAAAAGCAAAGATATAACTCGTCATGCATTTATAATGACACGAATGTACAGCGCTAGTAACTGGCCACACAGCCATAGGCTTATCTTTGGCCAGTGGTACGTTGGGAGGCGGGGAGGCGTTTGCCGGCGTTTGTGTGCAAAACAAAGTTCGTTGAAATTAAGAAATTATCACCAATGTGAATCGGTGGACCTGGGAATATTTTTGTAAGTAATTCACCTAACTATTAACCACAGTAATGCTGTAAAGATACTGACGGAATACTTCACACTGTTTGTTGTTTGTTTACTATGCCAAGGTCTTTGGTTCGCGCAAGCAAGACGCACTCCACTGATCTTTACAATATTGCTTGGATGACGCAATTTTCCACGAGGTATGCGCAAAGAGAAACCACACAATAACAGGAAGCGCAGGAAACTGTTTTAAATTGACAGCACCATGAGAAAAACGTCGTTATTTCCGTAGTTTATTAGTTATGTTTTACGATGAGTATGCAGAACTATTAGAAAAAAGATTTATATTGCTTACTATACTTACACCAATCCCGGGTAGAGGTGGACGCGGGTCCAATTTTTGGAAACCGAAATTGCCCGCATTTACAGAAACTGGAACCGACCCACAGGGAACCGCAACGTCTGAACTGATAACTGAACCGACCCGAAACCGCAAATGTGTGCTATAATAAAACCGACCCGACCCGAACGCGGTTAACCGCTAAATAAAAATCTAATAAAGACATTGATTACGAAAAAAAAATGTTGGAAACAAACGAAAGACACACAAATACCTTGTTAAAATTCAACAAACGCCGATCTTTAGTTGATTATTATTTTTTATTCTTCAAAGTTTTTTTAGTTAGTTAAAAATAAGTTTTAAAAAATCTTGACAGCGAGTGTCACTTCCTCCTCCTCAAGCGTACATTTATGGTTTGATCTGCAATTGACGGCGCACTGAATCTTCGGTTTCGGGTTTTGCATTTTCTACCTCCATTGGCCTTGCATTCACCTAAACCATGTGCAATGGCTGTTTGCCGTGACATCACCATGAGTTAGCCAATGACGAACGAGAACAACGGCTGTTTGGCCGTCTGATTGGACTAGCCCAGTCACGTGATATGCACGTCACAGCAAACAGCCATGACGTGTGGTAGAGTGGTGAAGGGAATCAAGGAAAAAAAGCAAATAATAGCCACGATAGTTTCGCATTTTCTGTGGCACACGGTTATCAGCGGTTATTTATTTCAGCTGCGGTTCACCCGCGGTTTACCCGAAACCGCACCTAACTTTATTTTTTAGAACCACAGCTGCCCGCAGACCGCAGTAATTATTTGTTTGGAACCGACCCCGACCGCATCGAACCGCGGTTTACCCGACCCGCGCCCACCTCTAATCCCGGGGACTCCAATTTTCCTGGGTGACCAGCGTCGAATGTCAGGCGGGAAGTTCGACAGAATTTATAGGGGGTACCATCAAAAACGAGATCAAAAATCTTGCATTACCGTCCTAAAGCACCGAACCAAACGCAGAAGGCAGCACTTGTCAGGTGCTCGTATGAGGCGAAAGTTAAACTAAAAAATGCTGGCATCGTTACCATGGTAACAATTGTAATATCGACAATACTGGCCGAAATGACGAAATACTTGTGTGTCGGTGACATCCGAAGTTGAAGAACTTATTATGTGTTCGATTCAAACCGTATATAGTTCGTTATAATAAACGTGAACCACGGAAAAAGCTTCAGCCTGAACGACCACTCAGCATGATTCTCGGAACACAAAACGATGCGTAAATTCTCGGTTATACTTAGCTCCACCCGTAACGACATCCCGTTTTAAAATTGAATGTTGGATTTAAAAAAAAATGAAACGTGATCAACCAGTTCTGATCTTTTTAAAAATTATTTTATTTTGATCTTCCTGATGCTTTGCGTTTCCTGTTGCTTGACGACAGTGCCCTCTGGCGGTATATCGCTGAAAGCGGGTACTAGTTTCATCCGAATGTTTACTGCTGTCAGAGAAAGAGTGGCACTAGCTATGTAAACCCCACGTAACGTGAAATTTCACGCTTCTACTTCTGATTCTTGTACACGAATGAAGAAAGTAGGTTTAAAGGTACCTACTCATCGAATGATAGACTGCAGCATCTAGCGCCGTCTACCATTAATTAGTTCTATGTAGCACTTGATTTCAACAAGCAAAGGAATTTCGCAATGAAATTTATTTTTACACGTAAAGTTGGTGTCACTAAATGGAGCCCATCTTGCGGTTCATTTGTATTTCAAAACAGTCGATAGCTGGAAAAAAGCGCCCGTGATGTCATCAGGCTTAACTTCATGCTTGCTCCGTGGTGCTCGTGGACGCACTAACTTTACACTCAACACTTGGCTTGTTTGTTTCATAAAAAGAAATTTATTTGTACGTTCCTTTGCTTACTGAAAGGGCTAGACAGAACTAGATAGCGGTAAATGTGTGCAGCCTGTCATTTGGTGGCAATCCCGCTTTAACAATTAAAAGTACTATTAGTTATGTATTTTTTTTAAATAAAATTCGAGCCTTAGGCCACGTAACAAAGTGCCACCAAATGAAAGTCAGCATTATCTAGTGCTAGTACTATCAGGAGCCGATGAAGCGAGCATACTCCTGGTACTATCTAGTGCTATCTAGCACTTGCAGAAAGTGAAGGTGTAGTGTTTGTGCTCTACATACGATATGGAGTATTGCTAACTAGTAATAAATACACTTCTATACTTACCATGACCATGTAATCAACTAATATTATACACACTCACAAGGGTGCGCTTTGATATAAACATGTTATATTGGAGCAGCTCCCTATGTCAGGTGCTGCCTCTTCACCTCTGTGTTACACTGCACCGTGTGCGTGTCATCCTTTGACATTGGCTTATCTCACTGTAAGATACGTGTGAGCTGATCTTAAAATGCCGACAGAGTATGGAGGATTAAATTTTTAACTTAAACCTAAAGAGGTACTATCACTGATTGAAAGTCTGCAGAATCTGGTGATATCTAGCGCTTTCTAGTACTATCTAGCACTTGCTTGCTTCAAGCAAAGGAATGCACAACACCATTTCTTTTAACGAAACAAACAAGCCACAGTCTCCTTAATTATTGTGTGAAAATTTGATATGTCCTCGTGCACCTGGGAGCAAACTCCAAAGGTTCACAATATCACTGCCGCTAGATGGCGCCACAGTATTTTCGTATAGTTCAATCGGTGATAGTGCCACTTTAAAGTAGTAAACTTAAAAACCATTATTCCCCTGGTGCACCCAAGTGAGGGTGGGCTACCAGCTAGGTTTAATTAGTTTAAGCAAGTAACTTTAATTTTGGTCCTTAACCCTTAATTTGGCACGATGACTTCTAACAATTTTTTTTAAGTCCCACATGTATCTTTGGTCAGTCACAAGATTCAAACCGTCGTTCTGTTGATTAGGAGATGAGGACACTAACCACTTGGCTGTTCCTGCCCGCTTTTCTGAGGGTCCCCAGCAACCCTTCACGGAGCTGGCGATGCACGTTGGGACTTTGTTTTTTTCTGTGTTTGTAGTATGCATGTATTCCACAACATACCAAATTAAATTAAGGGTTTGCCGGGAATAAGAAAATACTGCATAGCAACCTAGCTGGTTGGGGTGAAAATTTACTGTACGTGGCAAGTATAGCTCAAGTTCCCCCAGCCAACAGCCGCGCAGTGCTTCTTTGACATCATCGGCCGTCACAGAGGAGAAGTAGGCATCATGCCTGTGCAGTTCTTCGGCAATAGTATTTTTTCGAGTTAGTGGAGCTCTTATGGAATCGCCAGAGATGTCGCACCAAATGTGTACATGCTCAGTAAGTGAGCAGGTATCTACAATGACCTGTGGTAGGCTTTGACGTTTTCTGCCAGAGTGAGGCCTCAGCAACATATGCAAGGTGAAAGCATTGTGGTTAAACCTATCACCTAAATTCCACGAAGCAGCCCCGTGGTACCAGTGTGTGTGTGTGAGCTTCGTTTTATTATCTTTTATGAGTAATGTGCTCCACGGAAGATGTGTCAAGGTGAGGGCACAACCGGGTTCTGGTTTAATTCGATATTGCCATTCTTGCGTTCCGCTGCTACCAGCTAATCAACAACAACAGTAGCTGTAGCAGCTACAGAGACCTGTTCAGTCCACTTGAGTGTGCCCTTTCAAGGCTAGTTCTTTTAAACCAAGCTTTGACACAGTTCCTAAACTTTATGCCATTTCACTTACACAAACACTGTCTTTGAACGCTTATTTTCCTGCAACACCAAAAATACATTATTTTGCCCTATTGACAGTTTCTGGCTTGCTTGTGGTGTGTAGATGGACACATTAGAAACAAACCTAGTAGTGAGTGTGTTATTGCTGATCCGAGCCACAGGTGTGACACTGTGTATCATCCACCAGCACTGGCATCTTTCTGCTAATGATCTGTTCTGCTTTCTGAATAAATACAGATGCAAACCTATTTACGTTGCTTTTAGACTTATATGTCAGACTGCCTGAGGGAAGAATCAAACCCAGGACCTTTAAAACCAAAGGCCGAGGTCCTACCGAGCCATACTTACAAAGGCCGTGTCAGTATGGCTTAGCAGTAGGACCTCAGCCTTTGGTTTCAAAGGTCCTGGGTTCGATTCTCCCCTCAGGCAGTCTGACATATAAGTCCAAAAGGCAACGTAAATAGGTTTGCATCTGTATTTATTTAACTTGTTGAGCCTCGGCTATCCGTCTTTACTGCTTTCTGAATGGTTGCACCTTGGTGATTCCGCTCATCATTCTGCTGCCCATTTTGACTATTCCCATTGTTCTGATTATGACCAAGCCCATTGTTTGGACTACTTCCTGAGCCTTTGTTTGAAGCATTGTTACCATTCCCTTGATACCCCAAGCCCTTTGGTTGCTGAATTCCCACAGTTACCACAGCTACCTTGGTTACCTCCATTATCACCCTGGTTAACTCCTCCCTGGTATTTTTGACCAAGTGAGTTTCGTAAGCCCCCTGATGATTGGCAGCATAATCGTCAGCCCAGGCTGCCAATTTTAATACCGAGTCCGTACACCGTTTATGTATCAACCACACCCTGATTGGATTCAGTACAGTACTTGTTTAAAATGTCTTCAGTCAACAAATGCTGAAACAGCATGTCTAGTTACCCCTCACAAATTAACTCTTTGACCCATTCAGCCCTCAGTGTTGTTAAAGTGTAAGCAAAGCTAAGGAACGACTGCTTGTCCCCTAAATTGTTTGTGGTGGCAGTGCTCCCAGACATTGAACCTTACTTTTATTTAAGTTTTCACACTGTCAAGTTAGCAACGTCAGTTTCACTCAAATGGGTTAATGACTCTAGCTTTTACCTGTCAATGAGGATAAGAATCTGTAACTTCCTTCTTCTTTTGGATATTTCCCTTTCTCACAAATCGGAATCCAGTTAGGAATACCAATATGCTCTCTGAATTCTCCTTGAGAATGTCACATCTCTTAAAAACATTAACATCGGTATTTTCCCTTCCATCCCTAGATTGTAACTTCAGCCTTTTGAGTTCCAACTCGTTCTGCTGCATCCTTTCATTGGGCATATGTTTCCGATTTCCCCTAGCCACTTCGGCCTCCCTCTTTAATCTTTCCCTTTCTAACTGCAATTTTACTTCGGCCTCCCTTTCCAATTTTGCCCTTTGAAACTCGGCCTGGTTATACAGTTATTCCCTTTCTAACTGCAATTTCTCCCTCTCCAATTCAGCCTCTCTATCCAATTTTGCCTTTTCAGTTTCAGCCTTCCTTTCTAATCTTTTCTCTTCCCATTCCACCCTTTTCTCTAGCGTTTTCCTTTGCAACTGTACTTTCTCCCTTTCAATTCCAGCCGCCCTTTCTAGACTGTAAGAAAAATTCGAAAAAATAACTTTCAAGGGCAAATGATGAGACATTTTGGCACCGGGCGGCTTTAGCTTAATTTTGGCATGCTGAATCCGAATCTGCTCGGTGCCAAGTCGAATTTCTCCTCCCAAGCCCGAAATTCAAGATGGCGCCAAATGGCGACCAAAAAACATATTTTTGCTTCTAGCGCCTAAGCCGTTCATCCGATAGAAAACAAACTAGTTACCAATTGTATTCAGAATAAAATTTCCTTCAGAAAAATTCTATGCATGTTTTTTGTAAAATTAACCCTTCTGGCCGAAATTCGTCATTTAAAGTTCTATTAGGCCATTTATGTATGCTATAGATACAACGGCGCACATGTGTATTATAATTCCTGACTTTAAAGAGCTGCAATGTTAGTTCTAATTAAGAACCACTAACATAATTGGGCTTAAATGAAAGGTGTAGATGTATATTTTGCAGCAAGGGTAAACGATTTATTTTAATTAGAATCTAAGCTATGACAGTTTATCTACATTGTAGCGCTTTGATTTTTGGGTCTTTTTACGATAAGTTCCATCTTTAAACTAGTGCAGTAGTCGTTCTAAATTAAATAAATTGATGTAATTAGGCTTAAATGAAAGATCAAGATGTATATTTTCCAAAAAGGGCAATTAAAACGATTTATTTTAACTAGGCGCTAAGCTACGGCAGTTTATCTACTATGTAGCGCTTTGATTTTTAGGTCGTTTTACGATAAGTTTCATCTTCAAAGTGGTTCAGTAGTCGTTCTAAATAACATAAATGGATGTAATTAGGCTTAAATGAAAGATGAAGATGTATATTTTCCAACAAGGGTATTTAAAACTATTTATTTTATTAAGAGCTAAGCTACGACAATTTTTCCACAGTAT
>JAHWFP010140432.1:9142-31661 GCA_023313725.1 Lithobius niger | reverse complement strand
AATCCACTCTCACCGCATTGGCTTGGCAAATGACGCCAATAGTTTTATCTCTTTTTTCTCCAGTGCGCCTTGCAAACATTGGCGGCTTTTCTCAAGCCAATGCTGTGAGAGCAGATTTTCTTAGGCTTAAAAATGCCCAATTTTGGGATTTGTTAATAGCTGTTGCAATTTTTAGCAAATGGCATCTTTCTTTTCCGATTTACAACCTTAATGTATGTTTCGCAGAGTAACGAGTTGTGCAAAACAATGTTTTTTATGTTTACGAAATCCACTCTCACCGCATTGGCTTGGCTAATGACGCCAATGTTGTTACCTCCTTTTTCTCCCGTGCACCTTGCAGCTATCTAAACGGCTGGCTCCAAATGTGAGCTCCGCAACGAATGTGGTGCTATTGCATCTACCTTGTCGACAATTACACAGTTAATTCGTTGTTTTAATGCCTATTATTATTTTTTTTTTTTTGCAGTTTACGTTACTACTGCAAAGGCTTCCTGTCCTTGGGGGCTTTACCGAGATAAACGAACGCTGCTACTACTTCACTAATTTCGGGGGTAATTGGCATTTTGCATTTCAAAGATGCCTTCAAATAGACGCCAAACTTGTTAGCCTTGATAGCCAAGCCGAAGTTGAAGCATTGCATTTATATTATAAACCAGCCCGTAAGTGATTTTTTTTTGTTTAAACAATCATACAAAAACACCAACAAGGGTAAAGGAACCCATCAAGTTTTTGCCATAGAAAGTAGTGATATTAGAGCCAAAATGACTGCCATCAAGTTTGTGGTCAGAACCGTGATCACTCAGAGGTTGGAAAAATGTAGCTTGTATCTTGTTGAATGTGGGCCCGTAGACAGGGCACGATTTTAAATGAACATGATAATAATCTTTTTATGTGTCTTTATGTTTTCATGTTCAAAACGTTCAAATTACTGCCGGGAAGCGAAAGGCCGGCAGAAATTCATACAACAAAACTCAACAAGGGCAAACCTCATGGATCTAAAGCACTCAGGATCCACTACAATTGAAAGCCTATAGAGGATCCAAGTTATGATGTCATCAACACTCTGATGTCATCGGGATCCCAATCAACCCAATCATGTAGATGTCATCAAAACTGAGCATGATGTCATCTAATTACGCAAGAGCAAATAAGAGCATGAACATTGGATACGAATCCAATTTTTTTCTTTTTTAGTTGGGGCATTGTGGCATATGTGGCCACAATGCCTCATTACGTCATTCATGAATAGCGAGCGTTCCATGACGTCATCTGACGATGCACCTCGGATGTGAGAATATTGTACACCGCTATGGTAAGAGTAGACCAGCTAGCACACCTGACTACCTGGTCATAGGCTTGTATTATAAATAGGCTTACAGCTGAATAAACGATGTCATTTGCCCACCGTTACTCATTTCTTATGTAGTAGTGAAATAGATTAAGTTCTCGGCCGCCTGGCCCAATCAGAAGTAAGATTTCACAGATTTAACACTTTTGTGCTTTAATTTAATGTTAGTGGATTTCAAATTAACACTCTTGTCTTTGGATTTAACACTCTTGCACTTGAATTTAACACTTTTGCACTTGAAATCAAAGCATTGAAATAATTAATTTTTTTTATTCGCCGTAAACAAATGTGAAATTATACGAAATATTTTTATATAGAAATTATTACTAATTGCTACTGTATGTAATTTCGCTGAGACGCTTCTGAAACTTCGAAATATCCTAGGACGCTTTAAATAAACGACGATTAAGAGCAGCGTTTGAAGCGAAAACGAAAGTGAAATGACGATTGCTATGGAGATACTAGCTGGTTTATGCCAAGACCAAGAGAGTGAGTGGTGATTCACAAGGATATTTGGCCAGAAATGGGGGTGGCGAAACAGAAGTTGGAAATCTTGTTAGCAATATTACTAAATTTGAAGTGCGTACCACTTCGTACCACTTAGTCCATCAGGTTCAAGACACAGAATGGGTGGTACGTCTGATCCTAACAGTGTCGATCTTATTCACAGTAATACAGTCCGCCAAAATACCATTACAAGCACGCGGTCGCAATGTCGTTCGCAACTGCCGCATCTCCATCTGACCCAGAGGGCAAAGCATCGCAGGGAAGTGATCGCTGCCCCTCTGATCTCCAGACACCGTGAACCGAAAATGTTTCTCCAAGCCTGGTGAACTAATAAAAAAGTCCAACACTGACTCCTGAGCCGAGCCCAGTCGCCATCTAGAATAGGTTGGTGTCCCGTCTTGGATAACTCGCAGACCCAAATGATCTATTGCCCTGGCTAGGTTACGCCCTTTAGCATCTACCCGGACAGACGCCCAATCAAAGTGGTGATCATTAAAATCGCCACTCACAACAAACGGGCGATCATACTTGGTAAACCACGATTACCACTCATGTGTTGATCGTGGAGATGTTGCATGAACATCCACAACCGTCACCCACTGTTCTAACATACATATCATTACTGCACAGGTGTTCAGCCCCATGAAACAAGTGGAAATTGAGCAAGGAACACAGGGGACCAACCATTTAACAAACATCCCAACATTTCCCCCATCAGTTACAAAATCTGACTGAACCGCCGTAGCCCATTCCTAACACATCAACATGGTTGAGTAAATCTTCTACCTCAGATATTTTATTTGTCATGCTCCTGGCATTCCAAGATGCAATTGAAAATGACCGCGACATGAATTGAGCTAAGAAAGAGGCCAGCCTAAACATCCTACTCTAACCTAGTCCCTACCTGACTCCACCGGTGTCCTCCACCCCCTCACCACGTAACTGCGCATTGAATGGATCAGCGCTGCTTACACCATTCAACATGTTACTTAACAGATCAGCAACGCAATTCCTAATATCATCACAAGCATCAATGCAGTAATTGTGCTCTTCATCCCACTCTACACTTTCACTTTTGGTTTCACCAATCACTTCCACTCTTTCTCCAAGAGCACTTGGGCCTATCCTGACATAACACATCCTCTTCACGCACATATTGCATGTTAACATCACCACTTACCGCTGGTTGAAGTTTCACGTTATCACTCACACTCACCACATCTTGATCGCTAACCACTATGTTTGTATTACCTTCTTTTTCTTCCGTGCAGGTGGAGTATCACCATTATCTTTTTCAGAAGGGCTTCCCTGCGTCATAGTTTGGGAGTTCCTTTGCAGAAAACTAACAGCCACAACAAGTTTGCTGAAAGCCGGCACGTCACTTTGTCGGGGACCAGGAAAGAAGGCACTCGGCCCTGATAATTTCTGAACTCTACCCTTCAGGTTGGACAGCAACATTCTGTGTCGCACTGGAGGGGCTTGGATGAGAAACAATAGCACGATTTTTCCCTACCTCCTTGCTATTACCAGCCAACTGACGAACCATGGTTCCTCGTGCTGGCATATCTCTACGTAAATCTGGTACCACTTCATGAGCGACTTCCGCTTGCGCCACACGCAGATGCTCAGACAGATCGTGAGGGTTGCGATATTGAGAACAGGATGCGCAGCGAATGCTCGCGCAAACGCGCCTAAAATGGCTGCACATCCCGCACCTTAGACATCGCGGTGCGCGATTTGCAACAACCACAAGCGCTGGCGTCCCTTTTACGACGCACACATCAGGAAAATGTTCAATAGTCTTGAATGGCTTCAGGCGAAAGCTTACAAGGCGCACTCCTGTGTCGCACACTTCTTCTCCACGTATCTCCAGTCTCTCAAATGCATGTGATTCGAGGCTAGCATAACCCAACATTGCTGCTGCGATCTCAGCAGGGGTGGTGCTGTGCGGCAGCCAATGAATTCGTGCATGAACTGACTGAAGATTTCAACATCGTGCCCATTTGTCTTCAATTTGGCTGCAAACAGCTTCTTTTTTGCTGCTGGCGAGGCTAGCACCACTTCAAATGCATGTCCTTGATGCAACGCACACACTGCATCCACTTCTCCTTCCCCATCCACTCCTTCGACAGACAAATATATTTGGGTAAGGGTCTATGGTTTCCCCTTTTCTACACAAAAGAGAACTAAAGACTTAGCCACATCAGCGGATAAGAGTCCGCCCCCATACAATTTACGCAGGGACATTATTTTCCGGGTGAGGTTTCGTTCAGGGTCCCCAGAGTTGCCATTACTCAACACTTTCTTCGGCTGGTTCTCCTGACGAACTGCAGTCGAAAACAACTTTGCACAGTGTCCAAGACTTCATTCTGTTCATCACTTCTGTCTTCAACACTACCTTGAGACAACATCTGCCCACTGTCATGTTGGCCGCAATTTAGTTGTCCTGCTACTACGTCCGAGTATGGACGATCACCATACTCGCAAACCATTTCTCTCAGAATACCTCGTTTCACTGCCTCTACCATTATCAAGTCAAACACATCATCACTAACGATACCAGTATTGAGGTCAGTCGACGACAATCAATATTGTTGCAATATTGTGGGCAATCACACTCTCAAGGAATGTGCTGTTCAATTGTTATCATGAGCAGGATATTCAGTCAGATAAAGCCCTCAATCTTGGGCCATCATTTGCAGTGTATCGTTTCCAAATGACTCGCAGTTTTCGGGCATTACCCTTTATATCAGGTCGCCCAATTTAACGACTACAGTGAGTTACCGTGTAATAGAGTTAACAAGAATTGTTGTCCAACATAACAGCAGAAGAGTTGTCTGGTTTCCCGATATCAGTCCTCTACAACAATGGCTGTAACAATGAAATTATTTGGATTATGTGTATGTTTGTGAGTGATTTGGTGAAATTTGGTTGAAATTCCTACCTGAAATATTTTCGGAGATATCCGGGTTTCAGTCCGATTTCCAACAGTGTCAGTAACGGAACCAAACCTTTAGGCTAGTAGTCCAATGCTCTTACCGCTCAACCAACGTGACATGACCTTTGGTCGAGCGGCAAGCGCGTCGGGCTTACTTGAACAGGGACGTGCACAAGTCCCCGAGACGACAGGGGAAAACTTACTTTTTTGGGACTTTTTTTTTGTTTGATTCCGCCTCTTTCTACCCCTCATGGCCCCGCCTTTAGGGGATATTAACCTTTCTGCCCTTCTTAGAACTAGTTTCGTAGCCATTATTGTCATTTTTTCCCATTTTTCCCCCTTTTCCCCTTTTCAGTTGGAACTGAAAAGCTTACCTCCGAGTACAGGGATCCCTGTATTCGGAGGTAAGCTTCTTAGTTCCACTTGGCCATACTAAGCAAAAGCAACAAAAATGGAAAGTTTCTCATCTATTCTTATTAACCATGTAATGGTGTTTATTATGAGAGAAATGAGGCACAACAATTAGCTTCGTTTACGACCCAAACTACTCTCCTTGTTTGTTTTGATGCAGAAGCGTACCAGACTTGGTTGATTCCTCTGCCACCGTTTAAGAATGACTTCGTAGGACACACTTTTGAGTCTGTCAAATTGTACATCGTGTTTTTGATTCTTGTTTGGTCTAGCTGCGAACTCGTGTGTGGACTTTCCGCTAAGTTTGCTGTCAAAACAGTCAGTACCTGCGCGTATGTGCGAGCATGCTGCGATTGGCAAATATTACATGCTCTAGCTTTACTGGAAAGTCACTTTAAGAGAGCATTTACGCAACGACTCGCCTTTGCATTCTCGCAGCTAGAACTCGAATCGCTATGACAAAGGTGACATTGCCATGGTAACAACGCTAAATGGATTAGCTAAATGCGACATCGTTTGAGTAAATACTTGCAGTCTTCTAATCCGTGCCAATAATATAAAGAATTCCTCATGACGAAACAATTTTCCCAAACACTTCTGAACGCACGTTATTTGCTGTTTTCGTTGCGTAAATGCTCTCTTAAAGTGACTTTCCAGTAAAGCTAGAGCATGTAATATTTGCCAATCGCAGCATGCTCGCACATACGCGCAGGTACTGACTGTTTTGACAGCAAACTTAGCGGAAAGTCCACACACGAGTTCGCAGCTAGACCAAACGAGAATCAAAAACACGATGTACAATTTGAGTATTTACTCAAACGATGTCGCATTTAGCTAATCCATTTAGCGTTGTTACCATGGCAATGTCACCTTTGTCATAGCGATTCGAGTTCTAGCTGCGAGAATGCAAAGGCGAGTCGTTGCGAGGCGGCAGACATAAAACCGTCGCCATGTTGGAATTTGAGGTGATTTCTAGCTTCTAGCTGCGAGAATGCAGAAGCGAGTGGTTGCGTAAACGTGCCCTAAGGGTTGCTTCCAAGTGGATGCCTGTCTCACGCTCACCTCGTAAAGCCAGAATGCCACAACAAGGCGTACTAAACATAGTTTCTTGTTTCTTCTTTCCTTACACGGCATCTTATCGTTCAAAAGTTATTAACTTTCGCATCGCCGTTGTTCGCCAAAGCAGCACGCGAAGTCGAACAACTATGCTTTAACAATACTTGGCAAGTATCGCATGACCACTGTTTAAAAATGTGATAAGTGGAAGTTATACCGTACTTTAAACCAATGGTCCCTAAAAGTGTGAGGATACGATGGAACTCATTGAAATTGAAATTGTCGAACTAACGTCACGAAGAGGGATAATATTGCTACGAACTCATCACCACACTTTTAAAAGATGGCCCATACGAACGCAGGGATGGCAAGTCGTTTATAGAGTGTAGCAGTTTGTAACAATGGAAACCTGAAAAGTAGGGGTACATTTATAATTTCATTGTTACAGCCATTGTTGTAGTCTTGTACAGGCCTGCTACTGAAAAATCGGGTGATGATAAATTCCTTGTAGCGCAGCTTAATAGCTTTGTACGTACATTGATTCACTGAAGTTAAGGACGTAAAATCAATAAAATGGTCTTGTAAAGGTAAACATTAATGTAAATGATTGTTTAATAAATTTACCCACCTCATTGTTGTGGTGTATGTTTTAATGCCATGGTTTGGGAGACGTTTTATTTAAGAAAAAAATGTATAGTTATTACGAGTGCATTTCCGGGGACCTTCTGTTCCAAATTGCACTGGAATTCTGTCTAAAGGTAGCCTCACACCAAAATCGACAAAACGTCGTTGCAAGACGAAACTTCGCGAGACATCCCATCTGGTGGAGAGACCCCCCATCACACGAAACTAGAAGGAGCTTCGCCTTGTTGTCGTCAGACGCCTAAAGACGTCTCGCGACAACGTCGCATCCGATGTGTGTCGCTCAGCTCATTCCTATGGTTTTGGAGACGTCTGCAGCATGCTGATGCAGGTTTCGACAAAATGTCCTGTCGTGCGACGTTTTGTCGATTTTGGTGTGCGGCTACCCGACTGTCTCACCCGACTGTCTCACACAACTGTCTCACACGACTGTCTCACACGACTGTCTCATAACCCAAAGCAGGGGTGCTGCCGTGAGTACCAGCTTTTTTCACATTTTTTCACATTCCCACTTTTAATTTTTTCCACATTTTTCACATACCCGCTTTTCAGTTTTTTCACATTCTTCAAATACCTGTTTTTTAATTTTTCACATTTTTCACGTACCTACTTTCATTTTCGTATCACTATTTCTTCGTTTTGATATATCACCTGTTTCACATTTGTATAATAACAATTTTTCGTTTCCAACAACCGTTGTGTTTTCTCTGTATAATTTCACTCAAGAGAGCGAAAGCGACTCCGCCCGTAAACCAACCAATTTTCTTTTATGGGTTCTACCACATGCCTACGTAATTCTGGGCCCAAAATTAGGGCGGATAATTTGATTATTTTACTTCGTTTGTGCGTTTTGCCTTTTTTTCACTCCAACTCTCGTATTTTTCACAAATTTTCACATTTTTCACATATTATTTTACCACTGGCAAATTTTCACATTTTTCACATTTTTTCACACCGGCAGCATCCATGCCAAAGGTCCCAGGTTCAATACTGGCCTCAGCAGACCTCCGTGCATTCTCGGGAAGAGAAGGGCCCCGGAAATGCCTCGTGTTCATGTCGATTGTGGTATGTAAAAGATCCTAGGTATTTTCTAGCAAAATCCCATTCCGTCCTACTATACCATATCAGTTGAAAAGGACGTTAATTCGACAATTTATCTTTTATATATATATATATGTATATATAATTAGATAGTACCTTTTACCTTGACAGTAGACTACGCGGTGCGTCTTCTGGAAAAACCTTAAAAGCTGGAAGGCAAGATATTACAGCTGTATTTTTTTTTATAATAAAAAAAATCACCCGCCGTAGCGTTCAGATGGTGCCTGGAGTTAGTTCTTCTCACAGGCGTTTTAATTTTCTCTTCTGTTGTTTTTATTTGTGCTGGTGCTCCTTTTAGTCGTAATCGGAGATAATTATATATAGCCACCCAGCTCATTCGTCAAATATGTTCAATTGCCTTCACCTCTCTAATCATGAGTTTCTTTTCCGTCTAGCAATTTAGAGAAACAAGAGTATGGTTCGCGATTGACGTCAAACTAGGGATATAGAAACGGGACTGGATTTGTGTGCATTGGCATAATACTGACGTTGACTTGACACCATACTCCTGTTTCGCTAGATTGCTCGATGGAAAAGAAACGCACGGTAACCCAACTACAAGTTATTATTGACAGTAAAACTTGAAATGATCTCTTTTTTTTTTTTTTACAGTTAACGGAGCTCGCTGGACGAGTGGCTCGAACTTAGGAGGCGAAGATTGGGTTTGGATGTCCACAGGAGAACCATTTGATAAATACCATTCGTATTGGAGTAAAGGGCAACCCGACAACACAACAACCGAGCAATGCGTCGCTATGAATCCCCGCCCGAAATCTTGGGTCAACTCCCCCCATGAAACTAATTTGTGGTTTGTTTGCGAAAGAAGCCAGACTGGCGATAACTAACGCTAACACGTAGAAGTTTTCAACGTTCAACCAATAATTGTGTTTACACGACTGTAATTAGTTTTATGTTGAAATAAAGCCAACGTGTGTTTACAAGCAATAACACTAAAATTATTTGGTCACACTGTGCTGCAGTCGGCAGCCCCTATTTATTATTTTTCTGTTAAAACTTTACAGCCCAACGTCCAATATACTGGACATCCACTGAATCTGAATGGAAAAAAAAAAACTAAGTCCCAATGAGCTTTGTGAGGAGCGCCCGGGGTTCCCGAGCAGGCACAACTCAGAAGTCAGCGTCCACGATTAGTAAAGATTAGGTTCAATACAGATGCGTTTACGCAACGTTTCTCAACATAAATTTGCTCTCTGCCTATCTTTTAATAATACTAATAATAATAATAAAAATAATAACAAACTTTATTCCATTAGGAAAAGGAAAGAGAGAAAGGGATGGGCACAAGCCACTTATAGCTACTTACTTGGTTAGTACTAAATTTGCTGGCTACTTCTCGCCTTTACAGCAGCGTGCAACTTCGAGTTGTTTATTACGTATTAATGCACGGTGGTGACGTCATGCCAACACATCCCAATGCTAAAAGTGTAGCCGTTATATACGGTTAATTTGAAAATCCACACACGTTACCGTGGGTTAATTTTGATAACCCACACTTTTTGATAACCTACACGTTTTTGATAATCTAACACTTTTTCCGCGCTCTACACAACCACTGCTCTACCATGTGACATACTTTGCAAAACTACCGTACACAACACAAATTCAACCAGCACACCCCATTGCAACCAACATAAATAAGCACATTTGCAACCTGCGAAATTTATCGTACTAACACGAAAAAAAAAAAAAAAACCTCGCGTAGGCTACTATGCTAGGACCCCACCCATGGAGGAATGGCTCAATCCGCCAACCTTTCGCTCCGACAGTACTAAAACTAGCCTACCGACACTTGTAAACACACCTAAATACACCTAAAAACATACGATACTCATTTGTAACCTGGCGACATTTTCCGCACTAACACGAAAAAAAAAGAAAAAAAACCTCGCGTACGATGCTAGCCCCTTTACCACCCCCATCCATGAAGGAATCGTCCAAGCCGGACCCGGCAACCTTTCGTTCTGACGGTACGAAAACTAGCCTACTGACACTTTCTAAACACACCTAAAAACCTACGAGACTAAAGCGAATAGCGCATTTTATATGCTACATCTAATTTAAACTAATAAAGTAGACAAATTACGGTTTTACCTTAAACACAAACGTCGGTGACTGGGACTGGATATAGGGACGTCCTCGCGTACGTGAGACTTTCGCAGACAGGAAGTTCCGGTTTGAGTTCAGGAATTTACGTCATGATTCACAAATAAAATTTTCAAATAAATTTTTTTTTTAATCTCAAATAACTAGATATGTTGGCTCGACGTCGCACCTTAGCATATCTGAAACTGAACAGCTCGAAACTGAACAGTACAAAGATCGCGGGGTAGCAAAATCGAACTCGCGCTAACGCGCTCGTGCGATTTCGCCACCCCTCGATCTTTGGACTGTTCAGTTTCTCGCAGACGATCAATTATTTGGGGATAACCGGGTCTACTTCACGGATATCTATTACATAACCATGGTATCGACTCGGAAGCCGATCCTTTCCTCGTGCCTCGTGACACGAAGTTAGGGCGCCTTTACGCAACGAGACCTTCTCGCCTGCTAGGCAACCGTTATTTATTTACGATCAGGTTTCCCCTTTCAACTCATTGAAAGCGGTAATAAACAATAAATTAAATTTGTTATAAATAACAGTTACACGGATAAAGAACAAAGTGCAACAGAAATTTTAAACATTGCTACAGCACTGTTGTCATTTCACATTATTTCGGAAATTTACTATTCTCTCTCAACGAACAGCTTCTAGCAGTGGTCAAACAACGGTAGAATAAATGGCTGCTTGCAGATGATGTTTTAATTGGTGTGTGGTTTCTGCAGCCATTTGTGGACTGTATGACTTGTTTTTTTTGCCATGAAATTGTAAATCTTCAGGAAACCTGACGACGGAGGGTGCACAGTTACGAAACTCGTTGTTTTTAGTCTTCTGTACGCCGTAACCGGCGAGAAGACTATTGCAACGACTTTGTCCGTCCGTCCGTCGCTTTTTTCAACTTCGCAACAGTACCAGATATCGACGACCATTGTTTACAACGTCCATTGTTTAATAGACTGCTTCGACGCGTCCATTGTTTACAACGTCCATTGTTTAATAGACTGCTTCGACGTAACTAAATTAAATAATAACAACAGTTGTATTGCATGATAGAGGTGTGCGCCTCAACATTGGATGTGGAGGAACTGTACAGAAGACCGGTGCGACTAGGCAGTCGCTGTAGCCGCTTGTTTTTTTTATCTTGTTGCACTGCATTTGGCTTACTATCTTGCTAGCCCGCCTATATGACGCAAGGTCATTGTTATTATAATATTGAAATTACGGAGACGCAGTTTTCGACATGAACTTAGATTAGTCTGAAAAAAATACAATGATTTTTTTCTTTTACTTTACTAAATCACTGATTCCGGAGTTGGCGAAAGAGAAAACAACAGGAGTGAATAGTCAAAAAGATATCAGCAATCTTCCACTGATTAGTACACAAAGACAAACTAATCAATTTACATTGTTAACACACGATAATAAAAGGGATATACAGACACACGAAAGAGAAGAGGTGTGCTAATGGTCCGCTGTTGATGTCTAAAACACGGAAGAATCATTATGAAGCTTTGGAACTTCGTAGCTGTTGCGCTTAGTAAGTATAATATTGAATATTTTTGCAACTGGCTCAAAGGGAGTCAAATGCTTGGGAGCCAGTATCATTTAAGCCGCCATTTGTTACGTACTGGACCCCCTTGTCACTTTGTTACTTAAGGGCGCGTGTATGCATGCACCCACCTCGCCTTTGCATTTTCGCAGCTAGAAGCTAGAAATCATCTAAAATTCCTAAGGTAGGTGCCCGTGTGGAATTCACTTAGAGACTGCATTGTCTCAGCTTCCACGGTGTACATGTTTAAATGTACATCCGGCCTGCCTTATAACCTTCCGCCTGCCTTATAACAGCCACGCGCCGATCGCACCCGCACTTTTACCACAGCCAAGGTCAACCGAGACAGTAGCTTCGTTCCTCGTATTGAAGAACGGAGCTACTGTGTCAGTTGGCATTCGGCCTAACAGACAAGCCAGCCTGAACGCATTAATTGTTTCCTCACCAACCGGAATGATTCTCGTCTTTTAAAATCACAATTTATAATTTTCTAGACTAGTGTATTACAATTTGCTTCGGCGATCTATTGGAATAATTAAATTTAATTTTTACTGCATTAGTCTTTTTGGTTTTTGATCTCATAGTAATTATTAGCAAACGATTAAAATTAGTACTGCGCACACTCAGATAAAACTTCAAGGTCATTGTAGGCGCGCAAAGGATCACGCAGGAACGGGACGTTCTTAAATATAGTTAACAATATTCAACAGAAAAGCTCCTAAACGCCAGATTTTAAAATGTTTTTTTTTTAGCAAGGGAAAGACTAACGGTAAGCTCCTCTCGCATTGTTTCCTGTGGCCATAAAGGGTCTTATTATTATTATTATAAATTCCCACATGGCCATTTTAGCTCTGCCAGGGCTCACAACGAAAACAGCAACAATGTGAGTCCAGAAGCGATTGGGAAAATTGTTTCGTCACGAGGATTTTTTTTATCTTATTGCCACGGATTATAAGACTGCAAGCATTTAATCACACAATGTCGGGTTTAGCTCATCCAGGTAGCGTTGTTACCATGGCAATGGCACCTTTGCCATCGCAATAAAATGCCAGTTGAGAGAACGTCACGGCGATCGATAGCTAGACACGCCCTAGCTATTCGACAATAAAACGACCAAAGCGACGAAAAAATTGCCAGTATACCCAAACACAAGAATGAGACGACACAACAATGAAAAAAAACTACTCAATGTAACGGCGTGAAAGGGAAAATGATGCAGGCACGTGCAAGCCGGGGAAAAAACCCCCCCCCCCCCCCTTTCCCCAGCAATATACTCTTCGGGAGGAGCATGTTCCCACAAAAACCAACACTCGGCAACGTTGTACGCACGATTTAGTGACGTCATCATCAATAGCTTGAGGATCAAACGGGAAGAAACCAGTATTGTTACTACGGTGGTTCGTTGGGACGCTGGGTTACGCAATATTTTTGACACACAAACCTTTCATGAAATCGGAACTTCGGCGTTCCAACACTGATGCAATAACTCCGCACTCATCGCTGAGATCGTGTTTGGAGCCAGTGATGTAGCTAGCCGCAAGGGGCACGGTAGATAAACGGAGGTAAAAGCATTGGCGTCTTTTCTCAAGCCAATGTTGTGAGAGCGAATATCTTTATGCCTAAAAATGGTCCATTTTTTCATTTGTAGGCTGCTGTTGCAATTTTCAGCAGGTGACATCTTTTCTTTTCCGATTACAACCTTGATGTATGTTTCGCAGTATAATGGATTGCGTAAAACAACGTATTTTAGGCCTGAGAAATCCACTCTCACAACATTGGCTTGACATGTGACACCAATTTATTTTTACCTCCGTTTATCTTCAGTGCCCCTTGCAGCTAGTTACGCGACTGGCAACAAACGCGAACTCCGTGGTGAATGTGGTGTTATTGCACGACCTACCGACAATTACAAATTTATAGGGTGCGCGGCGTACCTTGAGTCCTGCAAGTATTTTGTGAGCGGCTACGTCTTCCTGGATGGGATGGCTTTAATCGACGGCCGCCATTGTTTTTGTAACCATCTTGGATATCAACAAGGCACTCTGCTACTGAAAACGTACAATCGATTATCTGTATTCGTTCTGCGGAGAACTCAAGATAGGCTGTGGACACTAGCCTATCATTCGTTGTTTTCACGCGTTTCTTTTTTTTTTTTTTGCAGTTTACGTTACTACTGCAAAGGCTCCCTGTCCGAAAGGCTTTAACAATATACACGACCGCTGCTATTACTTCAGCACTTACGGGGCTAATTGGCACTCAGCGTGGCAAAAATGCCTCCAACTGGACGCCAAACTTCTCAGCCTCGAGAGCCAATACGAAGTTGAAGCATTGGATGCATGGCAACATCCAGTTCGTAAGTGATTTTTTTTTAACAATTATTTCCTCTTTCTGTCCTAGCGTCTATAGACACAGCCACATACAGTAAAGGCCGGATCAGCTTTGCCTTCCACAATGCTCCGCTAGAAGGCGCAACAAATACTGACACGACAAGTTTGCCAAGTAGCGTCATCGGTTGGCAGAATTTGGAACCCTTGTCGGTTAGTTTGAAATTTCGCCGCTTGGTGTAGAGATGGCAGCACCTAGCTATACTTGCGCTTCCTTCTATGTCAATGGTTGATTTTAAGCGCCTGATTTGTCTTGATCTGATCCGGCCTTTACTGTAGGTGGCTGTGTTATAGAGCAGTGACATTTGCCGCCATATTGGCACCAGTATGGGTTTTGGAGGGCATAACTACAAGGTGCACTACATAAAAATGGAGGGAAAAACAACGGAAGAGCGGATTTCTTAGGCTTAAAATAACGTTGTTTTCTCCAACAACAAAAATCGCGCGTATTAGGTCTAAGAAATGACTCCTCACAGCATCGGCTTCAGTATGACACCCTTCTGTTTCTCTCTGCAGTGCCCCTTGTAGCTAACCCATTAAGGCTCCAGCATAGAATTATATACAATAATACTACGTCGTGTCACTGCTCTATAAACCATAACCAAATAGGGCGAAAGAACACACATATAGTTTGTTGTTGTTTTGAATGTGAAGCATGCTCGCATGATTTTAGTTAAGCTTTGGGCATGTCTCAATTTTTAAGAAATGTTGTTCCATTTTTTTAAAAAAGGCAATCCAGCAGATCAAAAAAAAACTATAAGCCAATAACACTTACTGCTGTACCATACAAGATAATGGAAAATGTGATACACGAAGTGATGATACAGTATGTGGCAAAACTAAATCTTGCCATGAACGACCAGTTCCGTTTTTTTTTTTTTTTTGCTTGGTTGCAATTCCGTACGCCAACTACTGAAGGATTTAGACAAGTACACTAATGAATTGGATTAGAGCGTTTCTTTGGATTAATTTTGTCTTCGGATTAATTTTGATGGTGTGTGATTGACTTTACTTGTGTTAGTGCAATTTAGCTTTGATTCCGGCTGGCACTATTTAAGCATTGTTGCTCGATTCAGCATTACCACTCAAGCAACGAAAATTCAATAACGAATAACCCTCTCAGACAACAACCGTTAACAATTTTTTTGTGTCCGAGCATTGTTGTTTGAAATGAGAAATTGCCTCATCAGACAATAACGAAGCGACCTTAGAATGTTTGGGTTGCTCGATCCGAATGCTCCATCAACATTCATGCAACAAAAAACCATACCAAGGGCAAATAGGCTCTTCAGACAACAAGCATTAAACAATTTTACGGGTTGTTTTACAACAGACATTTTGGAATCGATATCGTTGTACGGGCAATTACACTGCCTAGGAATGTGCAGTTCAATTCTTATCACGAGCAGGGTATTCAGCCAGAAAAAGTCCTCAACCTTGAGCCATTCGTTTACAGTATATCGTTTCCATATGACCCCCAGTTTTCGGGCATTAACTTTTCCACACCACCCGATTTCACGACTACAGTGAGTTATCACATAAAACAAGCATTGTTGTCCAACATAATTGCAGAACAATTGTTGTTCGGTTTCCCGATAGTTTAGTTTATTGAGCTAAGTGGTCCGCTACACCATGCACACATGCCTAACCTACTTACTCGCTACGTACTTGTTAATACAAGAAATCCCAGCAAATACAGAAAAACTAAGAAAGCAACATAGAGCAAAGTGCCAGGGGAGTAAACAGTTAAGGTAAAGCACAGAAAACTACAAGATGAACCGTTGAGAAGCCTTGCAAAAGCCGATTACTATGTGCAGGGAACTTGCGCCAGGAGCTGAGTGTGGCGGAACGCCAAGCGCCGCCCCCAGAGTCAACCCCGTCAACAGGCACAAAGCGTCGCTGCGTCACCCAGAGGGGACAATCAAAAAGAAAATGCCGAACCGTTTCGTCATCTCATCCACAGGCACACCTTGGCAAGCGAGCCCAGGCGGAAAAAATGGGAGCGGAGCTGTACGTGTCCCGTCCCCAACCTGGAGACCAGGCCAGCATTGCGCCGGGGAAGGCTATTCAAGAGTATATCAGTCTTCTACAACAATCGCTGCAACAATTAAATTATTTGGTATTATGTGTACACTAGTGAATGATCTGGAGAAATTGGATTGCAATTCCTACCACAAATATTTTTAGACATATTTGGGTCTTAGTGCGAATTCCACCAGCGGCAGTACGCGAACCAAACCTTTAGGCTAGAAGTCCGGCGGTCTTGCCGTTCGACCAACGTAAATGACTTTGGTTGACCGCCAAGCGCATCGGACGATGAAGGTAGGCTTTTTTTGATTCCAGTATGGCCATACTAAGCAACAACAACAAAAATGGAAACAGTCTCATTTGTTCGTATTAACCATGCAATGGTGTTCATTGCAAGAGAAATGATACGCAACAATTACTTCAGTTTAGGCCCAAAACTACTCTCACCTCACTTCCCTTGGTGCAGAAGGTTATTTAGCCCAGACTTCGCCGATTCTTCTGTCACCATTTTAAATTGAAGTTCTATTGCAACACTTTTGAGTCTATCCAATTATATGTCGTGTTGGTCTAGCTGCAAGAGGTCCCATCAACACACCAACTCATGTGTGACTTTCTATCTCTTTCGTAGAATCAGATAAAAATGTGCGAACATAAATTAAAAACCTTAAAATCACTTGGCACAATGCACAGGACGAGATAAAAACACACTGGCAACTGATATTTCGGGACATAATACCACTGGTCCCATTAATCAAAGAAAAAATAAATAAATAAAAAGGTGTGAAGCCTGCAGAGCTAAGAGCAGGAATGACGGAAACAGGACACTCGCCCTCAAACCTGGCTTTACGTAGGGAAACCAGGTTCAAGCTCAGATACTCCATAAATTGTTGAGTATCTTAGCTTGAATCTGGCTTCTCTATACTGGGTGTATATCTAAAATGTATGTCACAACTTTCAGGGTGTATTCCATGATCAAAAATAAGACTAAAAACTCCTATAAACATGGGTCCGGGAATGCACCCGTCTTTAGTTACAGCCACCCCCACCCCCAAGGTAGGGGTAAAAAGGTGAAATCCTACATAACTTTCCACCTAATCCTTTCAACCCAATACATATTAACAGGCTACATCATTCATCCGATTACAGTGCTTTAAGTTAATGTTATTATGATGTCTCAAATCGTTGCAGATGGGGCAGTACGGTGGTGGCGGGGGGGGGGGAAGAAGGGGGCCAGAATTTCTTTGGTCTTTACTGAAACAAACATTACATCGCCAACATTACAAGTTGGAATTTCTGGTGCGCCGCATGATGACGCGACGTTTGTTTCAGCAAATCTGGTAAAGAAGTCCACCCCCCCCCCCCAAGTTGTTGGCACATCAAATTAACATTTACATTATAAAATAATGAAATTGCAAGAAGGAATTATGCCAGTTGTATTGGTTTGGAAAGATTAGATGGGAAGACATAGGCAAATTTCAACATTTTACCCCTAACTGTAACAAAATGGCTGCATTTCCGGACCCATGTTTATAGGACTTTTTAGTCTTATTTTTGATCATGGAATACACCCCGAAAGTTGTGATATACATTTTAGGTACACCCTTGTAAAGCCAAGAATTTTCTTCCTGTAAAGAAAATTGGTGTTAATCCTTGTTCCTGAAGTAGGGTTACTGCGAGTCCACTTTAACTGCTGTCTGCATGCAGTTCAAAAGGTTTTGACATATCAGGGAGCAGTAGGGTTGCCCCAATGAGTTTATCCTTCAAACGTGTAATGCCTTGAGCACTCTGCTATCTCTTTGCTAACTTCTTTAGAAGGTTGTTAGCAGTGCCGCTGTGTCTTGGAACAGAGCAATGTATGCTCTAAAGTAGCCAAGCATCCCCAGAATCGGTCTTAGGCACCTTCACATTGTTGGGTTCTGCAAAGCTTTTGATAACGTCCAGCCTGTCTGGGTTTGGACTGATCTGTCCATCCGTAATGGTTTGCCGCACGTAACTGACCTTTCATATTCAAAATTGCATCTTTTGATGAATGTCGTCAAGTTAGCATTTTGTAACTTCTGAAGAACACTGGCGATGCATGTCAGGTGCGAGTCAAAATCATTGGAACACCTGATGGCATCGTCACTATACGTCATCACGTAGGAAAAAGTAAGTAATTCAAGATGATGTCAATCATCCTAGTGAATGACGCAGGTGTCCCATTTAGCCCAAGGCCACAAAACTGCATCGACCACAAAACTGACTCAGTGTATTTTGAATGAAAAGTATGCAACACTGTCTTCGTCCAGTGACACTTGTAAACAACCTGTCTTTGAGTCAGTCACGATGAAGTACTACCCTAATATGTCCAACACTTGTTCGGCATTGTTAGTCGTCTAGTTAGCCTGTTGATACTGAGAATTCAGTGGCCGAAAGTCAACGCACATTCATTTTTCATATGTAGGTGCATCATTTCGGTGCCAAAACTGCTGCAGTACTTCATTCACTGAGTCCTCTTTGTATGACTCCATCCTGGAGCCAAGAATCCAGCTGGTTGCCAATAATGGGCCCTTGAGGCGTGATTGACTGGTCTTAAAGGCACCCTCACTGGCTTTGCATCTGGTTTTAGCTTGATTTTATGTTTGAACACATGAGTTAGACCTAGTTTTGAAGTTACGACCCTTTGAAACCTCTGTAGAGTTTTGCTTAACCTCCTCTTCTATTGTTTGGTGCAGTGGGCCTTCTTTATGTTACCTCTGAGCACTTCACAGTCGGCTTCTGCCTGTGCTGCATCCTTGTTCACCTTCTTGTTGTCAAATGCTGCAAATCTCTCCTTTTCATCCATGAAAGAGCTAGTTTTTCATCTTTTGGCATCATCCAGCCCGAGTTACATATGTCCGCTGACATCCCAGTCTTGTGCAAAAAGTCCCAACCAAGCAAAACTATCTCCTGCATCGTTGAAAACCAAGAATGTGTGTTGCATAAAATTTCCTACTTCCAACAGCTCTTGTAACCATTTATAATCCCTGACGCCAATAAGAACTCTATACAGGTGTCCTTGTGAAATGTGTGTCTTTTACTCACCAAATAATCTACCAGTGTTAGAATAAGAATGATTTCCCAAAAAAAATAAAGCTGAAAAGTTTGCTGGTACTTTGCCAAACTATCGAAATATTCCAGTGGTGACTGAATCCAGGTTCCCTGGGAACCTAGGTGAACCTAGGCCATTTGGGTTTAGGTAATTTGAATATTACAGCGTGATGCTGAGCAGCAGTGGTGAAGCTGGTGGCAGGAGGGAACACAGTCGTAGACACACGTTGCGGTGCCCATGGCAGAGCGATGCTGTAGGCGTTTCCTCATGGTAATCCCTCGGAGCACAACACCGGTTACGTTGGCTTAGTGCCTTCAAGGTAATCGTGCGACGATCCTCTTCCATAATCCCACTATGATAGTCATCTGCGGTAATCCTCTTCAACACACTCACCGAGCTCACAAGGGTTCCACCCTTCCTTTTGAAAACTGGATCCTCCTGTAATCTTCGAGTGGAGGTCTGTCAAGTACGTTTACCTACATCCATGGGTTGTTTATCTTGGACAAACTGTGGGGCAAGTGTTTTTAAAGACTTAGCTTTCCGAGTATGTGAAAGGAGCTGTGTCAACTGGTTGTGTAACAAATCAAGTTGGCGAAAGATGTCTGGTTACAGGATGAGTGTTCAGACGTTTGAGTACAACTTGGCTGTTTTTCATGAGCGTTTTCATCCACAGCACCAGTGTTAACTAAATTAAAACTTTTTCTTTAACAGCAGAACTGAGTGGGCATAATGACACCCATTCCTCAACTGCAAATGTGTCCGAATGCCTTTTTTGAAGTTCGAAGTGATGCTGTGTTTCTTGCTTCCTTACCAATTGTTATTTGCCGAGAGCAGGCATTGACCCTTCTCCAGAACCGGAAGTGGCAAGTTCTGATAGCTTCCTGTAAGCTTGGTGGTAACCCTCCTGGTTTATGGCCACTTGGGATAATAAAGATGGTGAAGTATTGGTGCTTGAATCTGCTGGAGTTCACCGACCCCGCAAAATTAAGACTTTTGCCAGTTGAACGCTGCATTGTCTCATAAAAATCATGGAAGTTCGGTGGTCGTACAGCCAATTTGGTAAAGGGATTTCCTTATCTTCTACCTTAGGAAAAGGCATCTCAACCGGCTTGGTGAGTCCGGACACGTTGGTGTGGTGTTTTCAATGACATTGGCGTGGCGTTGGCGCGATGATTCTCTTCGGTAACGCACAATTATGTTCATCAGTGGCGATCCTCTTCAACACGCTCATCGAGCATACAGTGGTTCCTCCTGACCAACACGGCAAATCATGGCCTTGCCAGATTGCTTGGTCCATTATCTGTTGACTTCTTCACATACTGCACCCCCAACAAGTCGATAGGAACAATATCTTCTTCCCTCAAGGTGTTAGAAGCCCTCGGATTCAATTGCGGCATCACCAAACATCTCGAAAAAGGCTGTCGTTCAGCCAAGCTTGGAAAACTTGGGAGATGAGAAACGGCGTCAGCCCAATAGGAATGACAGAGTGAGAGACTAACCCTTTTCTAGAATGCGGCCAGCATGTCCCTCAACACTGAATTTCACAGCAGCGTCTAAAACTCGGGCGTCTTCTTGGTGGCGTTCCCAAAATGGCAGCCTCCCAAAATTTGCGGCATTCCCCAAAATGGCGTCCCCTTGGTCCTTGGCGTGATCCCCTGGTCCTTGTTGTGATCCTTAGATCCTAGATTGTGGATCTTAGATCCAAGATGGCGGAGTCCTCTTCTCCTAGTCTTCTTCTGGTCTTGATGATCGTGGTGGCCCAGGAAGGCAGTGTTCTAAAATGCCGGTATCTTCTTTAAAAAAATTGGGCTCCCAATGAAAATTGCTAGTGGTCCTGTAATGGTCCAAAATCTTGGACGAAAAAGGCCCCTAGGTGTAAAGGTATTCGTGTGCGAAGAAAACTAGGTTCAAAAATTCCGGACGGACTTCCAGGTGTAATGGTATTCATTATGAATGAAATGAGAGGCAACAATTAGTTAGGTTAGGCCCCAAATTATTCTCTTCTCATGTCACTTGACGTTTCAGGTAAGCACACCAGACTTGGTGGATTCCTCTGCTCCGTATTAGATTGATGTTGTGCGGCACACTTTTGAGTGGCGAATTAGGCTATACATTGTGTTTTTGAATCTTATTTGGTCTAGCTGCAAGAGGGCCCATCCAAACAACATCTCGTATGTGGACTTTCTGTCTGTTTCACCCTCAAACTCGGATTATAGCCAAGCTAAGGCCGGGGCAAAGCCGCAGCTCCTGTTCTGCTTACCAAAAGTGGCCCACTGGGCACTCGCATCCGACGTACAGGTTTCAGTCAAGGCAAGCCGGACTTCTCACTGTTTGCTGTCAAAACAGTTATCATCCACTCGCATGCCGCAATTGGCAAATATTGCATGCTCTAACTTTAGGGTTGCTTCCAAGTGGAAGCCTGTCTCATGCTCATTTCGTAAAGCCAGGCTTTCACAACTGAACGTACTAAGTTTCTTGTTTTGTCTTTCCTTACATGGCATCTGATCTACACATTTACTTTATTCTATGCTCAATTTCACTTTTTGTATGTATCGTTCAAAAGTGGTTCACTTTCACATCCTCCTGTAGGCTAACCTTCAAGTGGTGGTCTGTCTAGTACGTTTATCTACCTCTATGGGTTGTTTATCTTGCACAACGCAAGACCGAAGCTGTGGCGCAAGCGTTCGCCAAAGGAGCACACGAAATCGAGCAACAATCCTTTAACGGTAACTTATTAAAATTGAAATTATCGAACTTGCGTCCTTTTGAAACGCTATGCTGATTTCCGGACGGAAACGGACACTTTTGCTACGAACTTATCGCCACACTTTTAAACGATGATCCGTACGAACGCTGGGATAAGAGTGTGGCAGTGTTTAACAATGGAAACCAGAAAAGTAGGGATATAGGTATAATTTCATTGGTACAGCCATTGTTGCGGTTTAGTAGAGGCCTGCTACTGGGAAATAGGGTGATGCTTAATAGCTTGCTCATTGATCTGTATCTGTATCTGTATCTTTATTGAGCTTACAGGCCTTAATGCCACACGCTCACTCTAGCCTACTTAATATCTAACTTACCCTACCCCGTACAGACCACAAAACACAAGAAGCCTCCAGTGGCACTTGCGCAAACAAGGGAGAGGCACCGAACTACCGAAAGTCCCTGACAAGGCGCCACTGTGACGTCACTGAACAAACCGGCCAGTGGCCTTGCAGAACCCCAGCACCCTACCTAGAGACAACCTTCCAGGCTCCACATGGGGTGGAACCCCCAAAACTCCAAGTAACACATCTCCCCATTGATTCATTGATTCACTGAAGTTAACAATGTAAAGTCAATAAAATGGTCTTGTAAAGGTTTACA